>WSFP011205918.1:0-67173 GCA_009831015.1 Picea engelmannii | reverse complement strand
GTTATTTTATTTATGTCGGCTTTATTCCATTAGTTGTAATTATACCTCCTAGTATCCTATATATACCAAGGAGACATTTTCATTTGGAATCATCTTGTACTTGAACATTTATGTGGGGTAAAAGGAGGTTTCCCCCTCGAAGATGCTTATTATATGAAATTATCTCTTTTTCAAGGCGTTGAGTACTTATTCTGAGGTTTTTCTATGCTATATTGATATTTGGTTCTTAACATCGTTGATGAAGTTTTATTACCCTTGAATGCATTAACCCAACACTCTTACTTGACAAGGATTCATTGATGAGTTTTAATTCCCTTGAATTCTTTACCACAACGACATACCTGGCAACAATCCCTTATTGGATGTTGTATTATAGTGATGCTTATATTATTGAATGTTGTATTATAACGATGCTTATATTATTGGATGTCGTATTATCACAATGCTTATATTATTGGATGTTGTATTATAGAGATGCTTATATTGTTGGATGTTGTATTATAGCAATTCTTATATTATTGGATGTTGTATATTAGTGATTCTCATATTGTATCATATGTTATAGAGATTCTCATAATTTAAGACAGAAATTTTATATGTTAGTGGACAACGGATTCTCGTGTATCAAGAAAACGATTCCATCTATTAAATAGATAGTGAACCCTCATTTACATAGACAACGACATGAATTATATGATAGAAAACAAATGGAATATAGAATAGCAATTGAATTAGCACTATCATCGTTTGACAACAACTTTCTACATTGAATTTAAATTGTTGAATAACCGGGAAGATTCACTAGGAAGCGAGCACATACGTTGAATGACAACAACTTATACTTGATTTTAAATTGTTGTATGACAGTAAGGATTCTTTAGACAACAATTTAATATAGTAAATATTCATGACATCGATACATAATCTAATGCCTTGTTAATTTCCTTTTCTAACTGTTAATTCTTTTGTTAGACAACAATCTCATTAAGGGATAGCCCTATATTTAGACATCAATGTCATCATTATATATCATTAGTGTTAACATATTTATTAGCTATTATTTTGTATAGATAATGAATATGATTGGACCGAATATTATTCGGGGACATCGATATAATTGTTAGAGATATTAGTCTACCTTTATGATAACCTCTTGATAATAGTAACAATGTTAATAGTTCACATTCTTCGTCACAATTTGGGACACATTTATGATAATGATAACATTTCTAGCAATCCACTCCTTCGCACTTAGACATCAGGCTAAATGGATAATGGGTTATGGTTGATTGTAGAAGTCATTTAATAACTTGTGAAATTTAATTTGAGTGATGTCATATTGCGTCTTGTCGACCTATTGCTTGGGGGTGTGGGTGTTGTCTTCTTGTCAGTTATTTTGGTCTCCTAGCGCATTGAATTTTTTCTTGGGTTATTGATCTGATTGTGTTATGTTGCACTAGGGTTACCATCATGCCTATCGCCTTGAGACAACATGATTCCTATTGAGGGGATCATTGCATGCCCTAATGAATAGAGGTGAATAATAACCTGGCCTGAGTCTGTGCTCCCTGATGTGGGCATTTGTTCATTGTAATGGTTGTTGGTACTTGGTTTTGTAATGCCTTAAGGCGTTGGATTTTGCATGACGTAGAGGTCTAGTTCCTGGTCACCGAAGCCACTATGTCAGGCGGTTGATGTTGTCTTTTAGTGTGCAGACGTTGTCTTTCTCATGTAGGGTGGGTAATCACTTTCATTGGTCCTTTGATTATCGCATGTTTCGTCAAGTTGCATGATGTGCCAACGTGTTGAGTCGTTGTTGTCTGTTGCCTGATCTGCGTGCATTGTGTTCGTCATCAAGTTGAGTTGCTTAATAGATGTCGTGTTACCTTTCTGCTCAAAAAAAAATTGCACTTGATTGCGTTGCTTGTAGTCGTAACATTGGGGGATGTGACATATGGTATCAGAGTCGATTCGACCCGCGACTTGGCATCACTACGGATTCCATTGATTGATTTTTGATTGTAAGGTTTCTAATTAAATTGATTTGTATTCGTGTAGGTAATCATGGTTAGAGGAATCCACAGAGGTAGACAATGGGGTGCTAGGGGAGGAGGCATGACGCCCCCGGTAGCATCCACGCCTGAGGGGTCTAACCCCCAGGGAGACAAGAAGGTAGTTGGGAAGGAACAAATAATGGTGGGTGATGTGGTTGGGCTGATGAGGTATTTTCAATGGATGTTTGAGGCACTGATCAACTGTTTGGATAGATATGAGGCCAGGGTGTCAACACCCCCTGAGGGTCCACTGTGCTCTCCGGTCGATATTGGTAGAATTCACTGCGAACTCGAGAAGGTCAAATTTCCTGAGTTCTTTGGTGCCTCGGACGGAGTAGTCGTCGAGGCATGGTTGGAGAATATGGTGATGTGCTTTGCACTTTGCGATTATACCTCCAACATGAAGGTCTGCATGGCAGTATTTCAACTGAAGGGGAGCACTCTTTTATGGTGGAAGATGCTCCTACCACAATTAAACATGGTCGTTGAAGATGTGTCATGGGAACTATTAGAGGAACGATTCCGAGAGATGTACCTATCAAAGTAATTCATTGAGTGTCATCTCAATGAGTTCAATGCCTTGGGACAGGGCAGTCGTACGGTGCCTGAGTACAAGGCCTGTTTTATGGAGTTGCTTTGGTATTCTCCACACCTTAATATCGAGAAACTTAAGGTCAACGGGTTCTTTTTTGGCTTTAATGCCAGAATTCATGCCAAGGTTAGGATTCTGATGCCTTGAAACTTGCATGATGTCGTCCAAAAGGCCCTCATAGTAGAGGAGGATCTTATCAGCGGGGTTCAGAGCCGGACTCCAGCGAGACCAACAGGGCATGCGTCACCTGGTGCGTAGCAGAATCAGACACTAGCTAAGCGCTCACTGGGATATCATGGCTTCCAGAGACGATCCACTTTCACTACACCTCGATGACCAACACATAAGAAACATACTCTTTACCAAGGACCACATCACCAGCACCAGCGTCGACCGCAACAACATAGTTTTAGGCATGTTCAGTAGAATAGACCAGGATTCCAAGACGGTGGGCCATCAACTTCTACTTTGGGTACTAGGAATACTGGACCGAAGAAGGGGTGTTGGACATGTGGGGAGCCACACTACCAGTGCGACTGCCCTGTGGAGAGGACTAGAGAATCTGGATCAGTTGGACCCACTACCATGGGATATTTGGGCAAGGCCCATTGGATCCATGCAGCGGTGAATAACTGCTAGGAAGAACACCATTCGACTGTGCTCAAGACATCTGGTACCGTCATTGACCAGACCCTTAGTATTTTGATAGATCCTGGTGCTACTAAGAGTTTCATTTCTGGTGCAACGCTAAAGAAAATTAAGGTAAAGGTAGTTGAACATGATGAGTTTAGTTTTGTAGAGATGGCTTTGAGAGCCAAACAGAAGGTGGGAGGGAATATTATAGGCTATACCCTTAACTTGGGAAAGTTTGTCACCAGGGCCAACTTGTACGTCACGATATTGGGATCTTATGATGTCATGATCAGTATGGACTGGTTGGAATCACATGAGGCGATACTCAACTATAAGATGAAATGATTGAGCTTGGTCAATGATGAGGGATAGAGACACATGATTATAGGTCGGAACCAGGGAGTTTCCTTGAGGTTCATCTCTTCCTTGTAGCTATGGAAGAGCATGCACAAGGGATGTAAGATTTATGTGATCCTTGTGTTAAATGAGAAGGGAGTAGCAAAAGGTCTAGAACACCTTCCAGTGGTGAGAGAGTTTGCAGACATCTTCCTAGAGGAGTTACCTGGGATGTCGCCAGAGAGGGAATTGAAATTTACCATAAACCTAAAACCGGGTACTGAACCGATAGCAAGAATGCCTTATCGGATGTCGACCCTAGAGTTACAAGAGTTGAGAATGGAACTGAAGGAGTTGTTGGACCTAGGACTTATACGTCCAAGTGTGTCACCGTGGGGTGTGCCTGTTATTTTCATACAAAAGAAGGATGGGTCGTGGAGACTCTGCATTGACTACCGTCAATTGAACAAGGCAACGATCAAGAATCAATATCCGTTACCAAGGATTGATGATTTTTTTGATTAGATGAAGGGTGTGGTGGTGTTTTAAAATATCAACTTGAGATCAGGGTATCACCAATTACGGATCAAGGAGGATGGCGTTCCTAAGACCGCCATTAAGACGAGGTTTGGATATTACGAGTTTACTGTTTTACCGTTTGGACTGACGAACACCCCAAGAGTATTTATGAGTTTGATGAACGGGGTGTTCCACGAGTACTTGGACAAGTTCATCCAAGTATTCATTGATGATATTTTGATTTACTCTCGGACAATGGAGTAGCATGAAGAGCACTTGTGCTTGGTACTACAGTGTCTGTGAGAGAACACATTGTATGGGAAATTGTCTAAATGCTTGTTTTACCAATCAAAGATTCACTACTTAGGGCATGTCATATCCGACGAAGGTATCGTCATGGATCTAACAAATATTGAGGATATTATGGAATGGCCTGCACCGATGAATGTACCGAAAGTGCGTAGCTTCATGGGTTTAGCAGGATACTATTGATGGTTCATTGAGGGATTTTTGAAGATAGAAAATCTGATCACGGAATTGCAGAAGAAGAACAAGAAGTTTGTTTGGACCGAGAAATGTGCAGAAGCATTTTGGAGGCTCAAGGAGCTGTTGACAACGACACCGATACTGAAGGTCCCTGACATTGACACAGACTTCTTGGTATGCATTGACGCATACAAGGAAGGCTTAGACAGAGTCTTGATGCAAGACGGTCGAGTGATCACTTACATCTCGAGGAAGTTGAGAAGGCATGAGGAGAACTATGCGACGCATGATTTGGAGTTGTTAGCCATTGTATATGCCTTGAGAGTTTGGAGACACTACCTTATTGGACGAAAATTTGAACTAAAAATGGACCACTCTGGACTACAACACATATTTACGCAAAGCGACCTGAACACGCGACAACGACGTTGGTCGGAATTTCTTAGCGAGTACGATTTCGAGATTACTTACATAAAGGGAACAATGAACAGGGTGGTTGATGCATTGATTCAGAGACCACACATATTTTCGGTGATGCCTCTTCAGAAAAATCTACATGAAAATATTCTAACTTTACAGCGCGATGATGACTGGTACAAAGAGGTCAAGGATTTTATCCAACAAAACACAATGATGGTACCAATATTTGAAGGATTTACGTTGGACGACGACGAATTATTGAGATTTAAAAGTCGAATTTACATACTGCCCAACGATGAGTTGAGGAGATTGATATTAAACGAGGCTCACAGAGTAGTATACATGGCTCATTCTGGAATCACAAAGATGAGGGAAGACCTTAAACCCTTATTCTTCTAGAAAGGAATGAAGGAAGACATAGTCAACTACATGGAAAGATGTCTAGAATGTCAGTAGGTGAAGACTGAACATAGACATGCGACATGATTAATATAGCTACACACTATTCCATAATCGAAATGGGAGGTCATTTCGATGGATTTCATTGTTGGATTTCCACTAACGGCATGGAGACACGAATTGATTTTTGTGGTAGTCGACACTCTGACGAAGAGTGCTCATTTTATTCCTATACGTACGACATATCAGGAACCTGACATAGCTAGAGTTTTCATCAGTGAGATTATGAGACTGCATGGCGTGCCTAGGAGGATTATATCTAATCGAGGATCAATGTTTACTGGACGATTTTGGATTAGTTTCCAAGAGGCCTTGGGAACCCAACTTAAATTTAGTACTACATATCACTCAAAGACAGACGGGCAGACAAAATGAAAAAACCAAATCTTGAAGGATATGTGGCATATGTACGTGATGGACCAACAGAAGTGCTGGGAAGAATTCTTTCCACTCGTAGAATTCGCATATAACAACAGTTATCAAAACACCATTAAGATGGCACCTTTCGATTTTCTTTATGGGCGACCATGTCAGATGCCTTTGATTTGGGATCGTCTTGAGGATAGGCTCCTAGTGGGACTAGAAGCGATCCAAGAAATGGAATATCAAATGAAAACAATAAGACAGAGGATCAAAGAAGCGCAGGATCAATAGAAGAGTTATGCTGATGCGCACCATGTCGACCATAGTTACGAAGTTGGCGATCAAGTCTTCTTGCAGGTGAAACCACACAAGAGTTCGATCAAGCTTGGAAAGGGTGATAAAATCTCGCCTAGGTTCGTGGGACCTTTCAAGATTGTGGAAAAGAAGGGGCCCGTGGCCTATCAACTATCCTTGCCTGATTCTTTGAGGTGTATGAACGATGTTTTTCATGTATCTGTTTTGAGACATTATATTAGTGATCCTACACATGTTATTGACATGAGTTCCTTGCAGGTATCTGATGAGGGTGCGCTCACGATGGAGCCAATCCACATCCTGGACCATCATTTTCGACAGCTACGATGTTGAATAGTAGATCGGGTCAAGGTCCAGTGGGACAACTATAGTTCGCACTTGGCGACCTAGGAGGACATATATGATATGCGCCAACAATTTCCATTTTTGTTTGATAGATAGAATAATGGTATTGTGATACACTTTATTTTGGCACTTATATACTGTGAAACTTCGAGACAAAGTTTAGACCAATAGGGGGTGTATGTAACATCTCTCTCTTGCGTGCATTGAACGAACTTATTCTTTGAGGACGCTTGCTTGCAAGTGATCTAGATTATTATACTATTGGCCATTTGATTATTATTATGAGGCATTATGGATATGATGATATGTTATTTTGTTGTATTGACATAAATAGGGGCTATTGATTGGGTTCTCCTGAGTGTGCAAGACTTTGGACCTCGAGGATGTAGAGGCATCGATGAAATCGCTTGGACTCCAGATCAAGTCAGGGAGTGGAATATTATGGTTTGATTGTTGTTGATATGACATATGTACACATGATTATATGTTATTATGATTGATTATTATTGCTGGTATGATTCGTTGATGATGTAGGCTGACAATAGCTTTCTGACCAGACTCACCTGTGGAGTAGAGGGGTCACGCATGACAACTAGATAATTTGAGGGAGAGGTGTGGACAAAAACCCTGTCACAACCTACTAGAACTCTTGTTATGGCTCAAACTGTAGGTTAATGATTACCTAGTTAGAGTATACCCACGATGCCATGAGGGTAGACTGTGACAGTCGCTCATGATGATTCTAAGGGGCGCACAATAAGGGAGGGGCCTTATTCCTTAGAGGCCCTTAGTCTCCCACAAGATCACCTAGCAGAGTATTGACTCCAGGGGTTTTTGATGTCTACCAAGTCAATCAAGAGGGGAGTGGCACCCTTGGAGCACGTAGTGCGTCCTGAAGGGCACATCGCGCAAGGAAAAAAGAAAGAGGTGAGTGGCACCCTTGGAGCACTTAGTGCATCCTAAAGGTCATGTCGTGCAAGAAAAATAGAAAAAGGTGAGTGGCACCCTTGGATCGCCTAGTGAGTCTTGAAGGGCACATTGTGATTTCAACGGGTAAGTGAATAAACCTAGTCGGCCTTAAAACGAATGATGTGATAAGTAAGATTTAAAAATATTTTCCCTAATAAAAATGTTGCCCAGCCTAGTGAAATTAAAATCTAGGTCTAAGTAACACATGTGGTCAAAAATAATAATCATAATTAAACATGTAACAAGAAGGGGGTAGTAAATTCAATTAAACTATTAAAATCAAATTACAATGGGGGATTAAAATTTTAAAAGGGAAATGATTGTTTTATCTACATATGCTAATTTAATTTTTAATTAAAAAGAAAAAGGGATATATGGTTGTTTTTCTACACTTGCTAATTTGAGTTTTAGTTAAAAAGGGAAAAGAGGGAAACTTAAAAGAAACAGGAAACTAAAGGAAAAAGGGGAAACATAAAGAAAAAGGGAAACGTAAGGAAAAAGATGAATGTCTAACTTAGTAAGGAATCTTTCCTTTAAGAACTTTCTAATTATGAACTCAACTAGGAATTTAGTAAAGGCGTAAGTCATTTAAGATGCGTAATGGGATATTGGGACACCAAGGAGCGTTTTTAGGAATGTTTTTAGGTGGGTGAGGGAAATAAGAATAATTAAATAATTAATGAAATTAATTTTCTAGTGCAACTAGGGGGATGGGTGACATGTGTACGAAGGAGGTTTTTTTGATTAAATTAATGAAAAAGAAATTAAATGGAATTTGGGAAAGAAATCACTTAAAAACTCTATAAAAAGGATGGAGGAGGAGGAGTATGGATCTCATCTTTATGCATAACGTTATGCTGCTGAATTTTTATCTTGAATGAACTTCTCTTGTGGGAGTTGGGATACCCAGCTTGGGTAACGAGTAGTAGCTCGACCTTGCGAGGCGAGCTAGGTGCTAGCGGTTCTTTGGTATTGTGTGCATGGCCCCTTTGTGGCTAGGGGTGATCAGGGGGAATAAGAGTACCCTTAGAGTTGGCCAGGAGGTACCAATGAGGTCACATCGGTCGGTAAGAGAGAGATGGACGAAGCGTGCGCAGGACAACAACTCAGAGCTGTCGCATTTGGCTACGGTACGCATGCGTTTATTTTGAATGGTAGAATAATATTGTTGTTGCGCTTTCATTACTGTACTTATATCGTGTAAATAATTTTTTTTACTCATCGTTTTTAATCAAAGAAATTAAAGTCATCTGAGCCTTATGCTTGTTGCATTTTGAGTTGATTTCCTTGGCGAACCCAACCCTGATTGTTATGACTTTTCTGTGTTTGTTTTATTGTTTATTACGAATAAATTTTTGTTGTCCCTTATCCCTTTACGCATCAGTCTGTGTCTGATCATTCGATCAGGAGCGGAATCGACAGTCATCACTTCGGTGTTTAAAGACCTATAGATTCTAATGCCCTGCTTTTCTGTGCATGGATGACGAGTGAAGGATAAATTTTTCCCAGACGTCTATCTCTTACTGGTCTCTACATGTTATATCACCTCTATGTTTTAATGGTCTCGACATTTTGATCACTATGATTTAATAATCTCTGCGTTTGAAATGGTCTCTGCATGTTATATCACCTCTATGTTTTAATGGTCTCAGTGTTTTTGATCTCTGGGATTTAATAATCTCTACATTTGCAATGGTCTCTGCATGTTATATCACCTCTGCATTTTAATGGTCTCATAATTTTTGATCACTATGTTTTAATAATATCTGCGTTTTCATGGTCTCTGCGTTTTTAGTAAGCAATATTACCACCTTACCTCTACCATCAAGTTGTCTTTACACTTCAATGGATTAGAGATCTGTTTCTAAAACCATTTGCATTCTCGTTTTAAATGAGAGTCTGTGATTGTTATATTTTGGATGGCATTTTTACCTGCGTTGAAGTGGTTGTATACCTATGCTTGTACCTATGTTTTTACCATCCTTTGCATGTAGATCTGAAATCGTTCCTACTGCTGAAACCGTCCTTTATAGGTGTCCACTTCCCTTTTTGTTTTTTCCCATTTTGTTTTACCCAGCAATATGAATAGACAACGTCTGAACTTATATCTTAATGAGTAGACAGACAATGTTTTGAATGGTTTTAGAGACAATGTTGAATACATGCATCATGGACTAAGATCGAATATATAAATCCTAATGTTATACTGCGCTCATTTGTTGTGTCTGCGAGATTATACACTGTATGCATTTTTGATAACACACAACAAAATTTTATGCTTTTAACCATGTCTGACTGCGAATTTAGATCACTCTAAAATCCACAAATCTAGACAACTATAATTATGACAATGATTTAACACCTATGTTATCATACATCAGGATTATATATCTGCATTTTTCATGGCATATATTTCATTGTTGAAGTTTTATTTCCCTTGAATGCATTAACCCAACACTCTTACCTGACAGCTACTCATTGATGAAGTTTTATTTCCCTTGAATGCATTAAGCCAACACTCTTACCTTGCAGCTATTTGTTGTTGAGTTTTAATTCCCTTGAATACTTTACCACAACGACATACCTGGCAACGATCCCTTATTGGATGTTGTATTATAGCGATGCTTATATTATTGGATGTTGTATTATAGCAATGCTTATATTATTGGATGTTTTATTATAGCGATACTTATATTATTGGATGTTGTATTATAGAGATGCTTATATTGTTGGATGTTGTATTATAGCGATTCTTATATTATTGGATGTTGTATATTAGTGATTCTCATATTGTATCATATGTTATAGCGATTCTCATAATTTAAGACATAAATTTTATATGTTAGTGGACAACGGATTCTCATGTATCAAGACAATGATTCCATCTATTGAATAGATAGAGAACCCTCATTTACATAGACATCGACATGAATTATATGATATACAGCGAATGGAATATAGAATAGCAATTGAATTAGCACTATCATCGTTTGAAAACAACTTTCTACATTGAATTTAAATTGTTGAATAACCGAGAAGATTCACTAGGAAACGAGTACATACGTTGAATGACAACAACTTATAATTGATTTTAAATTGTTGTATGACATTAAGGATTATTTAGACAACAAGTTAATACAGTAAATATTCATGACAACGATACATAATCTAATGCCTTGTTAATTTCCTTTTCTAACCATTAATTCTTTTGTTAGACAACAATCTCATTAAGGGATAGCCCTATATTTAGACAACAATGTCATCATTATATATCATTAGTGTTAACATCTTTATTAGCTCTTATTTTGTATAGTCAACGAATATGATTGGACCGAATATTATTTTGGGACAACGATATCATTGTTATAGATATTAGTCCACCTTTATGATAACCTCATGATAATAGTAACAATGTTAATAGTTCACATTCTTGGTCATAGTTTGGGACACATTTATGATAATGATAACATTTCTAGCAGTCCACTCCTTCGCACTTAGACATCAGGTTGAACAGATAATGGGTTATGGTTGATTGGCGAAGTCATTTAATAACTTGTGCAATTTAATTTGAGTAATGTCATATTGCGTCTCGTCGACCTGTTGCTTGGGGGCATGGGTGTTGTCTTCTTGTCAGTTATTTCGTTCTCCTAGCGCGTTGAAATTTTTCTTGGGTTATTGGTCTACATGTCTTATGTTGCACCAGGGTTATCGTCACGCCTATCACCTTGAGATGACATGATTCCTATTGAGGGGATCATTACACTCCCTGATGAATAGAGGTGAATGATAACCTCGTCTGAGTCTGTGCTTCTTGATGCAGGCATTTGTTCATTGTAATGGTTATTGGTACTTGGTTTTCTAATGCCTTAAGGCATTGGTTTTTGCGTGACGTAGAGGTATATTTCCTGGTCGTTGAAGCCACTGTGTCGGGTGGTTGATGTTGTCCTTTAGTATGTAGGCATTGTCTTGCTTATGTCGGGCGGGCAGTCTTTTTCATTGGTCCTTTGATTATCACATCTTTCGTCCAGTTGCATGATGTGCTAGTGTGTTGAGTCGTTGTTGTTTGTTTCCTGATCTGCGTGCATTGTGTTTGTTGTCAAGTCAAGTTGTTTAGCAAATGTCGTGTTGCCTTCCTGCTCAAAAATAATTTTCACTTGCTTGTGTTGCTTGTAGTCATAATGTTGGGGGATGTGGCATAGAGGCTATCCACCATGAAACAACCCAATGATTGGGAGGTTGTCGCATGGTTATTGATTTTGGTGGATATCCCATCCCATCCCATGCATGGTGGATATCATTCATGTTGGCCAACCATCTTCTTCATTTTTCGATCACGGTAATTTATCCACTCACCGTAAATATGTTGATTGTCATAACCTATCCCCTTTCCCCCTCGTCGTCGGCATTCAATCCACATGTATGGTTATTCACCCCATGAGATATGCTAGATCCATCTGATCCTCTCTCACTAGCATGGTGGATCCATTGGCCTAATATTTACTCAGAAAACATAGGATATAAGAGAAACAATGTGTAGACAATTAAAAATTGGATTGTGAAAATGATCGTGCTACAATTCATAATACATTTACCCAAAAAAACTAGGATATAAGGAAAACAATGTGTAAAATATAGAAACTTATATATTCTGTGAAAATGACCAGACTGCAATTCGTAAAACATTTACCCACAAAACTAGGGTACCAGTTAAAAAAAGTGTAGAACATTAGAAACTGTATTCTCTAAAAATGCTAAGACCAAAAAAAAAACATAAGTGAAATTTGAAATTCAATAATATAAGGTTATGTATGTAAAAATTACAAAAGGGTCGTTCAGACAAAGAATACTAATTTGATTGGCACAGAGAAACAAGGAAAAGTGATTGTGTAGTAAAGGATCAAGAGTTGCTTCTCCACCTCCTGCTATTGTATGAGCAATCACCTAGTAAGTGCTCTCTATATGCAAGGGTGCTTCCTTCATACCCTCCCTGAACCGAAAAATAGAATAGTGGATAATGTTTGTGAGGTAGAGCTTATCTTGTAGGCCCAAATTTCCCATCTTCTCAAATTCACAATCTCATTACACCTCTTTAATCGATGAATTCCTCGCATTGTATGGGCAATCAACTAGTAAGCGCTCTCTATATGTAAGGGAGTTTCCTTGATCCCCTCCCAGGGTCAAAAAATAGAATATTGGATAATGTCTGTAGGGTGGAGCTTATCTTGCAGGCCCTGATTTCCCATCTTCTCGAATTGAAAATCTCGTAACATCTCTTTAACCATAGATTTCCCATCGTTGTATGAGCAATCAATGAGTAAGAATTCTCTATATGTAAGTTTGTTGCCTTGATCCCCTCCCTGTTCCTAAAAATAGAATATTGGATAATGTATTTAAGGTACAACTTATCTTGCGGGTCCGATTTCCCATCCTCTAGGATTCACAATCTCATTATGACTCTTTAACCACATATTTCCAATTGGTATGAAAGAGTACAAATAAAATATAATCACCCCACATGGGGAACTCCAATCATAACAAATTTCCTTTACTAAATAATCGAGATATTGAGGATAAGCTTCCATTTTTCCTTATAAATAGTCTATTGCACCCACTGCAAGGGACAACACATATTTTGTCTCTTTAAAAGAAAAACCGTGTGCCAACCAATGATGGAATTTGACAGAAAAAAAATTGTTTGTGAGGGGCCATTTACTTGTATTTTACGGTTAAAAATTTCAAGTTATTTGCTCGTATTTAATAGTTAAAAAATTCTCTCACCTATCAATTTTCTCATTTACAGGAAAAAAAAGTATTGAAATTACCAAAATTAAAACATTTTGAAATTCCTACCTATGTGACAATATCCTTCTCTCAAGATTTTAAATGTGCCAACATCCTTCTCTCATGATTTTAAAAGATGTAGAAAAGTTTGAAGAGCCGCCAAACTTTTCTTTCAAAGTAAATGGAAAATGCAGGGCCTTTGTCGGCTACAAAACAACAACAGTCCCTTGTGTCAAAATTTTAAATCATAAGTGCACCACATTTTACAATGCATGAGATATATTAGAAAGTGTGTGATTTAGCTTTCCACTTATGATAAATAATGAGAGCATGTGATAAATGTACGAATACATGTCTTATCTTTTAGGAGATTGGTATGTCTATCTAGAAGTAGTATGCCATGGATTTCTCTTATATAGATTGTGTGAGGGTTATCCCTAACTGGTATGTCTATATGATTAGGTAGATGTGGTATACAATGGATTTCTCTTATAGAGCTTGGAATGTAAGACATTGTAATGTTGATGTACTATTTGTCCATGCTAATACAAAATTTCTTTTGATGTTTTATATGAACATGTGAATCTATCGTGTTCAATGGTGATTTTTTTCTTATTTTGTTTTTAAAGTGATAAGTATTAAGTTTTGGATTGTTTGTAAAATGTTAGTTTTGGTTTTTGGTATGTATTAGTTTAAATTATGTAAATGTTATAAATATATTAATATCTATTAGAAGTTTAAGGAAAAAATTTGAATGGTTATACATGTATGATGTAAATATACATATGTGGACCATGTGTTATGCATGTTATGGAATTATGAGGTTATGCAATATTAATGTGGGAATATAATATAATGGCCCACAATGGATATGTAAAAAATAATAGGCCATGTGATTCCACTAGAGGGGAAGAGGAAATGGTAAATCCTCCATTGTTAAATATCAAAGAACCCAACTATTTTTCACCACATACCTTAAATGAAGTCATCCACCTTATTTCACTTATGAAACCAATCATTGATTGCATAACCTTAAAACTCATGATTTTTTCACCATGTTCCTTAAATGAATCCATCCACCTTCTTTGACTTATTAAAACCAATCATTGAATGTATGTGATAGTGTGGTGGAAAATTGCTCTAATGTAGTTATGGAAGCACAAGGTTGAGCATTATCCATGGGGGAACTATACGGGACTTATATTCCCAAAGTCATTAGTAATGTTGGCCATATTTTCTCCAAAATATTTTAATTCCAATGATTAAGAAATTCCATTCCAACAGTCTTCCCCATAGATACATTCTTGTGATTCATGTTGCCTTCTTTGGTTATCCATGATAACCTGGAAATTGACTTGATATGAGAGAGAAATGGTAGTAGGTGAGCATAGAGGTTGGACAAGTTAGGAAACCTTGACCCATTGTACATTTTGTACTCTTTGGATGCCTAATAATCCAAGTATTGATCTTGCAAGGAAATCCTAGAATGCATACCACAATTTGGCTTCATTCCTACACACACTAGAGAGAAATGTAAGGGAATGGTAATCTGGTGGACTATTGAATTGAGAGTTGGACACTGAATACCTAGAAGACGTGATATAATTTTCAGCTAAAGATCTAGCATGGACATAAATTGGAGGGGATCAAGTCGTTATTATTCCATATAGTCGACTTGAAGATTTTATAAATGGGGAGCAATTAGATGAATATGCCCCCACTCATTTTTTTGTTAATACAAAGCGATCTTAAGAAGTGTAGGGGATTATATATACTCACATTAACACATATATGGAATATTCTACATGAGTCTTTATTTGTTTAATATAATTATAAATTTCTAATTCAAGTTCATTATGCAAAAAGAGTGTGGACATGTTTCCTAATTTGTTATCATTGTTCTTATCTAGTTATTGGTGTGCATATGGCTCGAAGTCCACATGTAAACTCCCAAGTAGTGAGATTGCAAGGAATCCACAAGTATCAACCAAAACAAATACAATCAATGCCAAAGCATTAAAGTTTATTGTAGATTTCACTTCATCATGTATCGACTTTATGTTTTCCAAATGATGTTGTTTTAATATACACTGAGTGCAGGAATATTGATAAATGTGGTGGTATTTGTCACAGGAAGAATGTAGTGGGAAGAAATCAAAGATTCAAGTATGCACCACATTTATCATTTGATATACATGCTAGTGTGGAAACGATGATTGAATATGGTTTTAACATTACAATGGTTTGGGACAAATTCATCTCTGATGTGGAGCACCAATCAGGTGAGTTATTCACAGGGGTAACTTGAGATACTTTAATGAAGAGGAAGGATATTTCTAACATTTACCATAATATTACAAATAAATAACATATGAAAGATGAGATAGTTTTTTTTTCTACCAAAAGAAAAATATTGTGCAAACCATACCATTTATTATAGGCATACAAACACATTGGATGCATTCAATGATGGTGAGGTATTCACACAATAATGCCATGTCCATGTATTCCACATTTAGTAACAATATGTATGGGTTACGTATTATTGATCTTTTCATTTCTTTATGGCGATCAAAATGAATTTTTAGGTGTTCACTTTTATATTTATACTTATGTGCTTTGAATGTAGTATCAACTTTATACGTTAATGGTATTCGAAAAAAATCATAATGGTGTTCCAGTGGTTTGGGTGATTTCATCACATAATATTACATATGATATTCACAAATGATTGTCAGTATTATTTTCTATGGGAGTGAAAGAAAACGCATATTGGCATGTATGAGCATTTATCATAGTTGACGTCACTGCTAAGATTAGTGCATTAAGGTTCCACATTTGTTGTTTTTCAAAAGAAATATAAAAAAGTAATGTTACATGAACATATAACTTACTCTCTTATAATGTATCACCATTTCAGGAGTTTAACCAATTCCCGCATCCTGCTATGTGTATGGCATGTCCATCGACCATGGGAGAAACATGTTGGAAGCAAAGTCAAAGTCAAATAAAAGAAATTTCACATTTTTCGTGTATTAGGAGAAATCATGCACTCATTCCAGGATGATGAGTCCGTACAAAAAGATGTTGCAAGAATATTTCAGGAATTCAGTGAAGAGAATTTTTTTATAAAACATTATGACACCACTTGGCTATCCAATGATAAAATATGTAAATGTCATGTAACATTAGATCATGGATTTTTTTTCCATAATTACATGTTTTTAGTCAATACTTTTTAGTTGATGATAAAAAAAAATTCTAGATATGTGGGAGAAATCTTATAGGAAATTCTCGCATTCTAATCAAGACACAAATAATGCAATTGAATCCTACCATAAGTATCTAAAATGTAGATACCTATGTGAGGAAAACAATGCATGCCACAAATGGGTGGATTATTTAATTTTTGTGTTTTTGACAAGAGTTGAATTATATTATATTCATACTTAACATTTAAATGAAGCAAGAATTATAAGGCCCACATGTTAGAAAAACAGGATCGTGGAGCAATAAAATAAAACAAATGCTAAAATAAAACACATAAGATACACAATACAATAGAGACACATATATATGTGGTTCAGCCAGTGTGGGCTATGTCCACCAGAGAAATTTATAGGTCCTTCCTTTATTATTATCCAACAAATGAAGGGATACAAACTACAACACACTTGCTGTAACTTCCTCTTCTTTCTCTCACAGTCTCCTCTCTTATACTACAATATTCACAATGATACATAGCCGCAATACATTTACCTCATAAAAGAGGGTTTTCTTCTAGGGAAAAAAACCCTAACATAACTTCTACCATCAGATTTGCGACCTTATAATGAACGGTCCAAATTTGCAATGAAATTACAATATACATTTACAAGGAAATTTTTCATGGGGTATAAACACGGATGAAAACAAAGACCTCTGAATCAGGAAAATAATCAGGCTCCACAACCAACACCACAAAGTGTGAGAAACAAGAGACTCTCTCAAAGGATAGAGAAATTCAAATACTAGATGAAGATTGTGTGCGCGACCCCAAATATATGAATGAATTTATGGTTTGTAGTCAAAATAAGGATACTCCTAATAACCAGTATAATGTCATATACATAGGGTCCGAGTTTAATTTTTGTCATTGTGATTGGGCGTTAAATGGAAATGTTTGTAAGCATGTCTTCAAAGTTCAAATGTGGGCCATTGAATATGATTTGGACATTAATACATTAGCAAATGTTTCTAGTCTAATTATTGACAGAACTGTATTTTTAGTTGATTTAAATAAAACAAAGACAATGAGCATGCTACCAAAAGACCAAGCAAACAATAACCATGTAAATATTTTATCAGATCATGTTGATCCTGACACTTCAACATAGAACAATCTGATCTTTGAGGTTGATAGATTGCAATTTTTACATGCATCGATTAATAAAAGAGCAAGGAATATTTTGAACAATTTACCTACAAATGTGGACCATTATAAAGAAATTAACAACTTGTTTTGCACTTTAAAATCATAGATAAACAAAAATTTTGTTTGTTCCATGTCTCCATATAAAATCATGACTAAGAGACAACACAGTTTTTTGATTCCACGAAGTAAAAAGATACAACATCATCGTTAGAGACATTCAACTAAGGATAAACCACAATTTCAAATGGTTAGACGGGTTCGCATAAAGTCAAGGAATAGCATGGACAAGAAAATGGAACTAATTTCTTCAAAAGATCATATGAATGTGAACCGAACCTCTTATCATGTGAAACATTATGTTCCAAACAATATAGGTATTTTAATTAGAGATTTTTTATTTTTTTTACATTATATGAATTATATTATTAGCCTCAATGCGATTGTAGAAATGTCATATGATTGTTGTTACAACAAAGGGATCCACATCTCAGAATGAACCTCATCACATCGAACATTTTCAACTTTGATTTATTTTTATTATATTGTCGAGGGTAACATAGGTACACATTTTGAATTTAATGTTGAGAAATGAGAGTCATAAAATTATTTATATAGTTCAATTGAAGCTTGTCTAAATAAATATTTAGTGCATTGTGTCTTGCAATCAACACTTACTTTTTTTTGTTTTAATTGTTTATGTTGTAAATTCAACCAAATCATGTAGCGATCCAATAAATTAGTATAGAAAATCTAACAATCCCATTAATTCCAGATTTGAACATATGATGTTTGGAGAAAGGTAAAATTAATGTTTAAGATGTTGAAAAGTAATTGTAATTGAACGTCAAAGCTTCCCTGAACGACATGCTTCCAGACCAAGGTTCGCAAGTGACACGAGCCCCTGGGGGTGTTGAAGCGACACCCCTACTGCGGGTAAATATACAAAAATGAAGGGATGAATCTTAGTGTATCATGGCAACAAGGCCATTCTTCCACTTACAATACACCATCGTGTATTTAAGTCGTCTGCAAAGGATTCTTCTCAATGACTATTTCAAATTGAAATTCAAAGTTTCCTCAACCGAGACACTTCCCAGCTGAGGTTTGCAAGTAACACGGGCCCCTGGGGGTGCCGAAGTGATGCCCCTACTTCTGGTCAAGATACAAAAATGAAGGGATGAATCTCATTGGATCGTCGTAGCAAGTCCACTCTACCACTTACAATACCTCATCGTGTATTTAAGTCATCTACAAAGGATTATTCTCAACGACCATTTGAAATTGAACTTCAAAGTTTCCCCGGTTGAGACACTTCTCATTCGAGGTTCGTAAGTGACACGGGTCCCTGGGGGTGATGAAGGGACACCTCTACTATGGATCAAGATACAAAAATGAAGGGTTAAATCTCAGCAGATCGTGGAAGAAAGTCCACTATGCCGCTTACAATACACCATCCCATATTTAAGTTATATGCAAAGGATTCTTCTCAAGGACCATTTGAAATTGAACTTCAAAGCTTCCCCAACTGAGACACTTCCCGACCGAGGTTCACAAGTGACGCGGGCCACTGATGGTTCCAAAGAGAATCCCCTATTGCGGGTCAAGATACAAAAACGAAGGGATGAATCTCAGTGGATCATGGAAGCAAGGCCACTCTTCCACTCACAATACCTTGTCGCGTATTTAATTCGTCTGCAAAGGATTCTTCTCAATGACTGTTTGAAATTGAACTTCAAAGCTACCCCGACCGAGACACTTTTGGCCGAGGCTTATACTTGTTCAAAGAATAATTTTTTTTATAATGCATTTAGTTTTTCTTGCTACATAATCTATATGGGAGGAAAAAATGTGTTGTCTTCATTGATGAATTATGTTGATCTTTAGGGTTATAATTTAGGGGAAATAATTGTTTTCCTTCTGTTTTTCATATTTGTTTCTCCTCCATACTATATCATTTTCTTTATTTATGTTTTTTTTGGCAAAGAGTTACAGAGAACAAAGAATTTTGAAAGATTATTTTATAAGACATAAGAAAAATGTTGTATTCATATATGAATTCTATTGATATTATACCTTTCTACTTTTGTTTCCATAGTTTTAAACATTCCCTTAAAATAAAGACTTGTTTTTTTTGTCATTTAGTTTTTATTTCAACATTTTTTTAAATGGATCAATATAATTGTTGTACTCATAATTTCTAAGAATAAATGTTTTGTTATTTTTTTCTTTTCTTTTTCTCATCCATATTAAATAAATATTTATTGATTATTGATTTTTTGAACATACAGTTATGGACAATGAAAGTGTGTCAAAGTTCATTTCAGTGATACATGATATCATTTCTCAACAACAATTTCTTATTGGAATTCAAGATATGATTAGTAGGATAAATGGAACTCCAACACACATTTTCGATGAGATGCTTCATTGTTTAACTAAGTTGAAGGCAATGGTCTATGATTTTTAGCATGTTTCTCATAGGGAATCCGACAGAAAGCTACAAAGAGAATGACTCGAAAGGCAAAGGGGTCATCAAGTTCATGTAGATGTCAGTTGGTGTTGTATTTGTCATAAGTTTAGTTGTACTTTAGAATAGGTTACGTTATGTTTAGCATTTAAGAGATTTTTAAAACTATTGTTTTTTTTATACTTTATCGCTGGTTAATTGTCATATTATTATTGATATGAAATTCATTTTTCTTTTATACATGTCAACAATACGTTATTTCCCCATCATACTATGTATTTTCTCTCGATATGTTGCAATGTCTCATGTTATTCAAATGTTGTAAGTAATTGTAATTGTTCAAATAATATTTGTTTTAATAATGCATTTAGTTTTGTTTGCTACATAATCTATATGGGAGGAAAAAATATATTGTCTTGATTGATGAATTCTATTGATCTTTGGGGTCATAATTTAGGGGAAATAAGTTTTTCTCCATATTATATCATTTTCTTTATTTATGTTTCTTTTTACCAAGAGTTATGGAGAACAAAGAATTTTCAAAGATTATTTTATAAGGCATGAATAAAAATGTTGTATTCATACATGAATTCTACTGATCTTTAGGCTCATCATTTTTCGGAATTAATTTTTTTATTATGTTATTCTTGTTTGTCTAAATTGAAAGCAATGATATGAAATTTTCAACATGTTTGTGATAGCGAGGCAGTTTCAACATGTTTGTTCGAATATCAAAAATATTGATTTCAATATTATAAAATTATTCTCTCCATATTTGGTCATGTGACATACTGTTTAAAGTAAAATTCCATACCAAATTCAAATATAACACATATTTTTCTTCAAATATCACAATTTATATTCAGTTAATGGCAATTAATGTTTTACTTTTAAATTACCATTATATCACATTGCTTTATATTGAACCTCTTGTAATGTCTCCTATGTTACAACATCAAAATAAGTGAGTACAATAGAGGTAATTTGTTTTTTGAAACAACTATTAGGACAAGTGATATGCAACAACAACATATATCAATAATTACACATTAAATCTCGTCACATCACCACACAACCAAAATCTAAATACAACATCACTATTATTCAAGATCAACCATATCACATAAACATAACATAAGATAGCTACTCTCCCAACCTATCCTGCAATGTTAGGACTTCCAAGACACATAATCAACGCTCAAGTCCAGGATACATCCGATTGATTTTGACCATTTAAGGTCTCGGGACTGGCAATTGTTCTTAAGAACAAGGAGATATCTAGTTCCCTTAACCACAATCATACTCCAAATTTTGTGACTAAATCAACAACAATACCCTTCATAAATTCCTTAACACAAAGTATAATCTACTATGATTAAAAAATCATTTAATCATTATTCACGTGAAATGAGAAAAAACATCTTATAACATCTACCGTGAAGCATAACAAAAATTCCACTTAAGACACATGTGATGAATCCACACATTAATTTCTCTAACCAGAAAGTACTAAACTTTTCATATAATACACATACTAATCCAAATAGAAAATAATCAATTTTGTTTCAAGTTAGACTCACAAATTTCATTTAATTCAACCTCTAATCATAAGTGTCAACAACAATTCTTAATTGGTAAAGTTGAGTCGTGATTCCAAAAATATAAAACAATCATTACCTGCATACCTAACATGAATACTTAATCTCTTTAAGTCTCACTCTATAATGTATCATTGAGTTATAACTTAAAATTCTTAAAGAGTATCCTAAAAATATTACCTCTTTTACTATAATAAAAAGGCATCCTAAATCGATACTTAAACTCTTGAACCTTATTCCTAAATGAGTATCACTCTTATTATTATTAGTTTTATAATAATCTTAAAACTATCCTCCCTAATGATCATCACCCCTTATCATTAAGAGTTTTACCATATCTATAATTCCAATTGGATGTGCTTTAAGCTCTTAATAGAGAAGTTCTTAATACAAACTTGATATAGTTGTTCACTCACTTTTTCTTTTTAAAATAACAATTGTGCAAAATTCTAAGTCGATTCCATCTTGGCATACCCATTGACCGCAACCATGCAAGTTTCTAAAGACCCATGTTTTCAAAGTTAATCGGCTATGACCCTACAAATTTTAATTACTAAGATTACCAAATTATTAGGCAGCGCCCCAATCCATTTTCAAATTCATGATCCGACAATTAATTTGGCAGCGACATTAAACCTTAGTTCCAAAAACACAACCATTTCAACAATGATTATATCGCCTAAAAAATTGAATTGCAAATTACTTTTACAACGATTGTATACAGAGCTAAGTTCTCGGATTTCCAATTTTAATTGTAGAGACCCAAGAATCTCAAAATCAAGAATGTGATTCAATTTTAAATTGTAGCTACTCTAACAATTTATAATTTCGAAAGGTATTTTATAAGTCAGAGATCACACAACTCTGAATTTTAGTAACACCACAAATTTGTACAGTGACTAACGAGCTCAAAATCTCAGGCCTGCAATAACTAGACAACGACTCCATACATTTTCTAAATTCACTGGAGTGCACATAACTTAAATAACCATACAATTTTCCTAAATTCAGGAACTAGAAATTGAATTGTCAGCAATAAGGCGACATTCACCAATCGGTTAAGTATTTAATTGACGACATCCAATAAACTCTGAAATCAAGGTAATAAATTTTTAATTGGCAGTGAACCAACAAATTCTTGAATTTTGGGTTGGAAAGCAGTTTGGTAACGAACACAGAACTTGAAATTTGGGTTAAAATTTTATTTGGGTGATACAACAGAAATAGAGTTATTACGCCACCCGAACCTCACACTCAAGAATTTAAGGTTTGAATGCTATGGATTAGGATAACCACCAGTGCAATTTACTCAAGGGAAATCTCGTTGTGATAGGTTCACAACAATCATACACAATTTGGTTTCCAAAAATACAACTAAATATACAATGATTCGAAATAAAAAAAAATTCTCCAAGGGTGTAAACTAATTTAGCAAAATCCTACAATTATGGATTTTCAATTAAATTATTCAGAGACCAAATGAAAATCTAACTTTTGGAATTTCCAAAAGCTTAACAACGATCATGCAGTTTTTTTTTTTTTTTTCTGAGACTTGCAAAATAATTGCAGCGACCAAAATAAATTCACACTCAGATCATTAAGGTATTTTGGCAGTGATTTATGTGAATTCTGCATTTACGGATTGGGAAAATAAAATTTTAAAAAGACCCTATGAAATTCTAATTTCGGATTTAGTAAATAAGTTTATAAAGACCATACTAAATTCAATTTCGGATTGCAATAAATTTTCCAAGATCTAATGAAATTGTTTTTCAAACTACAATAAAACTCGACAACAACCAAAAAAAAATTGTTTCTATAAAAAACAAGCTAATCACTGCAACCATGACAAAGTTCAAGCTCAGGAATTGCAAAATAAAAATTTCAGCGACCCAATGAAAAAATAAAATTTTGAGATGTGCAGTTAGTTACACTGATCATAACATTTTTTATTTCCATAAACTGTTGATTAAATCTGGGAAAAAAATGAGATATAAAATTCAAGATTGGAAAATTTATTTTTCAATGACCCAATGAATTCCCAATCCGGATCTGCAAATTTAAATTGGCAGTGATCATAACGAAATTAAGCATTTTGGTATGTAAATAAAAAAAAGGCAGCATTCATATAAATTTCTGAACTCAGGGTTTAAAAAAAAAATTAAATGGCAGCTAACAAAGGAATTTTTCTGAATTTTGGGTTATGATTTTTTTTTTTTTTTGTAAGTAAGAAGTTTGATATATTAAGGTCCTGCTAGAGGCAAAAGAGAGTTCCAAAATACAGTGATGGATCTGCTGAAATTACTGGGCTGCCCCAACAGAGGGGAAACCAGCCCAGTCAGCAACTTAGTCAGCCTAAGCATAGTAATAAACCATAAAAAGTAATGTCTAAGACAAAGTGGACATCCATAAAAAACAACGACCAGCTAACACGACTTCTAACACAACAAGAGCCTAGACACCTGACATGTAACCTGGCCAGATGGCGTTGAGATCTCCTGTCCATGGTTCCTCTTCGACAACTGTCGTCCCGTCCCCCCACTGCACCTCGACCTCCTCCTTGGTCTCAGTTCCAAGGTCGTGCCTCGCGGTTTCCTTCTCAGCCATGGTTGCGCTCCCAGCCCGTTTCAATTCCGGCTCTGCTGCACACTGCATTACCACATCTCCAGTTGTGGTAGCTTCCTCGGGTTCCTGCTTCGAAGTCGCGCGCGCCTTGACCTTTCCTTCGGCGGTATCTGCTTCAGGTTCCTGCCTGGAGGTCGCTCCTTCCGGGGTCGAGAGGAAGGTCTCATGCATCGAGGAGAGGAGCTGAAGGAAGAGCGCCACCTTGTCATTTGTAAGTTGCAGCCGAAATTGCAGGTCCTCCACCCTCTGGCGGAGTTCTAATACGAGGCCGTAGAGGATGGCCAAATTATCTTTTACCTTCTCGCCAGTAGTGGTGTCAAAGGAGGGGAACCCAGAACTCCCAGGCTTCCGCGTTGAAGGTGGTGGCTCTTCTCCTAAGACTCTTGGAAAAGCCGAGCGATGAGGATGGGTCGGTTCATTCACAGGTGGAGCAACAAGGATACGCAAAGAGGAGCATGGCGGCCGAGGAATAATTTCTAGGAAATTGATGCTCGCTGTCGGCGGAGCGGGAGGGGTATTGCTGCGATGCGCAACCTGGAGGTGAAGGGATGGACCAGAGGGAGGCATAGCAGGCGAAGAAAATGAGGGTCGCTGAGGTCTCCAGGGAGAACCCCGCCGTGGTCTCCCTCTCAAACGCCGCTTGTGTTTAGGCATCGATTGCAGGCAGTAAAGGTCGCAGGGTTGGGTGTAGTAAGGAGCCACTAGGGACCAGTGGACACAATCATAGAACGGCCATGGCAGCAAGGGGGAAAGCCCATCAAACCACCAGCAAAGACAATGAACGGCGACTAGAACCAAAGCCATAACTGATGCAGGAGCATCGCCCACGTCAAGCGAGCCAGCGCGAACACGGGAAACAGCTGGACAAGCCAGCATGATTTCTTTTTTATTTTCACCTTAATAATTGTTGCACAAAACATTAATGCGTTGATTTGATGAAGCACACTTTGTATTTGTAAATGGACCTTGAGCGGATAGCTCTCGTCCTTAAGTAGATAAGGCATTTAGTAGATTTAAATGTAAGTTAGATAGGAATTTAATTCTAGATTTGATAGTTTTAGAGTTCAAGAGGGAAACGGGATATAGACACCCTCCTTTGTGAATTGGATGATTATCAAGCATTCTGAAGAGAAGAGCACGCAGAGAAGCGTATGAAGAACTTCCATGTACAGACATTGAATTAATAGAAAAGCTTTGATTCAATTCCATGGTTGTGTTACTCTCTGTGTATCGTTGATATTATGCTCATGTATGTTTGCTTCTTGCCATACATTTGCTTTTATATGTTGTGTATGTGATTTCATGATTAAAGTGAAGTCTGAGAGAACAAGAAGTTAGTCTCAATTGTTTCTCTAAGTGAGCCAGAGAATTCCTGCAAGGAGTGTAGTTGAATTTGTCCGCAAGGAGTGCGTGACTGTAGGGTTCAATTAGAGGAAACTTTTGTTCTAAGTTCTCAGAAGTGCAGGTTTGGCACCGGAGCCGTGCAAGGTGTGCGCAGGCTAGAAGAAGTCTCAGAGTTGCGATTCTGAGCAAAGGAAGTGAAAGACTGTTGCTGCAGGTGAGCGCAGAGTCGTGAAGACTTCAACACTTAGGCGTTGTTGAAGAGTTTCCACAAGGAATGCGTGCAAGCGCTTCTTTCGGAGGGAATTGAATTCATGAAAGATCAGAAGGGATAGGCCTTCGAAGTTGTCGAAGGACAGCGGAGAAAAGTTGTGCGTGAGCAGGTTGCAAAGATTAGACGCAGGTTGACGGACAAGTCTCGTGGAGGGACACTTCTTGTTCGGGGATTGCGTAAGGAGGAAAGTGAACGTGAAGTCTACAGTGCAGGCGGAAGAAGTTCGAGGTCCGGGAGAGCAGGGGTGTCAATCGGAATCACGAGGAGCATGACTCTATTCGTGGATTGGACATATCGGGGTTTCGCGTGGAAGCGATTGAAAACTGGCCGTGGAGATCGCGAGGAGCGAAGTTCCGAGGAATTTCGTAGATCGCGGGGATCACGAGAGTGGGGACGTGGCAGGTGATCTCGGGACATCGGGTCTCGGGAGTTGAAGGGCTAAGAGATTGGTCTCGCAAGTGGAGAGGACGCGAAAGAGCGAGATCGCGAGATCGGCATCTCGGCACATCGCGTATCGGTGGTTGGAACTGTAAGTGTTTATCATCGCGATATAGCAAAGTTTCAATAGCGAAGTAAGGGAAGTCAGCGACTGACCGACATCTCGGGTCTCGGAGATCCGAGAGTACAGGATTCAAATTCGAACTCGCGAAGGCACGAAGTTCCGATCCTCCGAGTGCAGAGAGGGGGATTGAGTAAGGGAGAATCTGTGGGTAGATATTCCGATAGGAAGACAGAAGAGTATTGTACTCTTCGGGCCGAGAGAAGAGAAGGTCCTGGTGTAGGCGATCGTGCTACGAGGGGTGAGGGTTGCGTCAGGTGTGGTATCAGAGCCGGGATTTCTTTGCTTTCTGTAGCAGAGAAGAGGATACATCATGCCGCCCAGAAGAGAAAGACAATCACCAGACCTAGAATATAGGGAGGTGAGAAGAAGAGGTAGACCAGCAGGAAATCCAGAAATGGAGCGACAGATGAGAGATCTCCAAGCAAGGCTTGAGGAGATGGAGACAACACAAAGACGCGGAGTTGGTGCAGGGGATTTTAGTGATTCTGAGGTCGAAGAAGAAGCTGGACATGAAGAACAGGTCACCGCAGAAGACGCATCGACAGAGCGGTTGATCAAAGCCATCGCAAGGATGGGTGCGAAGGCGAAAATGGACATTCCAGTCTATGAGGGAAATCTGGATGCAGAAGAGATGCTAGATTGGATAAGAGCTCTTGACACCTACTTCGAATATGAGGATATCGAAGAGGATAAGAAAGTCAAGCATGCAGTTACGCGCTTGAAAGGACATGCAGCATTATGGTGCGACGAGCTACAAGGTGATAGGCGCTGCAAAAGAAAACAAAATATCAAAAGCTGGGATCGAATGATTGCGAAGATGAAGGCAAAGTTCATCCCAAGGGATTATCAAATCAATCTGTTCAGGCGAATGCAGAACTTGAGACAGAAGATGATGACAGTCAAGGAGTATACTGAGGAGTTCTACCGACTGAACATCCGAGCAAGTCATCAGGAGAGTGATGATGAGAAATTCGCTAGATACCTGAATGGTCTGAGATACGACATTCAGGATGAATTGAGCATGCTGACCATCCGAACTATAGAGGATGCGTACCAGATGGCTCTGAAAGCCGAAGAAAAGATGAGATGAAAGAAAGGATAGTGAGGGCAAGGCAGAAGCCAGCCAAGAGGCAAAGCAGTTGCCTAGGAAAGAAACCAGAAGCCCAAGGAGGAATGGAAGAAACCTCAGGGAAAGGTTGAAAGAGGCGGAACCTCACAGCAGAGGCAGCCATATGTTGAACAGAGAGGACAACAGAATGATCAGCGAGAGGATTATGCTAATGCAAACACTCTTCCTCGTACTAGGGGTCGAGGTAGAGGAAGAGGAGGAGTAATCACATGTTTTACATGTGGGAAGAATGGGCACAAGTCATTCGAGTGTCCAGAGAAAAAGAAAGATACAGGAGAAGCTCACATCATTGAAGCGCAGAGGCGTGATGTTGAGTCAGAAGATGCAGACAACAGAAGATCGCTTGGGATGCATAAAGTCCTTTTGACACCTGAGAAGGAGGTGAAAAACTCAGTGCAAAGGACCAGACTGTTCAGAACAACTTGCACAGCTAAGGACAAGAAATGCAAGGTTATCGTGGACAGTGGTAGCACGAATAATCTCGTTTCAACCGAGATGGTGGAAAAATTAGAGTTGGAAATGACTGATCACTCGAGTCCATATAAAGTTTCGTGGCTATAGAAAGGACATCAGATAAGTGTTACCAAACAATGCTTGGTTGAGTTCAAAATAGGGGGATATAATGATAAGATTTTGTGTGATGTTATTCCCATGGATGTATGTCACTTGTTACTGGGTAGACCATGGAAATATGACAGAAATGTGATTCATGATGGGAGAATGAACACATATACTCTGGAGAAGAATGGGAGAACCCATAAGTTTCTTCCGATAAAGGATAAAGAGGTGAAGCCGGAAGTAAGCAATACCATACTTCTCATGAGTGGAAAGGAACTCCTTTCAGAAATGGAGAAGAATGAAGATCCATAGTTCTTTGTTGTCAGAAAACCGAGAATTGTTCTGACTAGCACAAGAGTGGATGATTTACCAGTTGAAGTTCAGGAACTGCTGGAAGAGTTCGCTGACATCATAGTGGGCGAATTACGTCATTCATTGCCACCGATAAGAAGTGTGAGTCTTCACATAGATCTTATACCAGGAGCAAGTTTACCAAATAAATCCGCGTACAGGTTGATGCCGCAGGAGAATGAAGAGGTCAAGAGGCAGGTCCAATATTTGATGGACAAAGTATTAGTCAGGGAAAGCTTGAGTCCATGTGTTGTACCGACAATACTCAGTCCGAAGAAAGACGGAGGCTGGAGGATGTGCACTGATTCAAGAGCCATTAATAAAATTACCATCAGGTACAGATTTCCACTACCGAGAATGGATGATCTGATGGATTGCCTGAGTGGGGCAAATTATTTTTCAAAGATTGACTTGAAAAGCGGATATCACCAGATTCGCATGAGGGAAGGTGATGAATGGAAAACCGCATTCAAAACAAACGAAGGTTTATACGAATGGCTAGTCATGTCGTTTGGTTTGACAAACGCGCCAAGTACTTTTATGAGGCTGATGAATGAAGTCCTAAGGGAATTCATCGGGAAATTTGTAGTCGTATATCTGGATGATATATTGATCTTCAGTAAGACAAAGGCTGAACATTTGAAACATTTGGCCATTGTGATGAGAAAGCTACAGCAGGAGAAGTTGTTAATCAACATGAAGAAATGTTCGTTCATGAAGACAGAGCTCATTTATTTGGGTTTTGTTATTTCGGCGAATGAGTTAAGGATGGATCTAGAGAAGGTGGATGTGATAAAGAATTGGCCATCACCGAGAAATGTTTTCGAGGTGAGAAGTTTCCATGGGTTGGCTAGTTTCTATAGAAAATTCATCAGGAATTTCAGTGGAATTAGCGCAGCGATGATGGACACAGTGAAGAAGCGACATAAGTCTTTTCATTGGACAGCAGAGGCTAAGAAAATCTTCAATCTGTTGAAGCAGAAGATCACAAAGAAACCAGTGTTGGTGTTGCCAGATTTTCAGAAGACATTTCAAGTGAAGTGTGACGCCAGTGGGTATGCCATAGGAGCGGTCTTGAGTCAGGATGACAGGCCAGTTGCATATTTCAGTGAGAAGCTAGATGAAGCGAAGCTGAAATAATCCACGTATGATAAGGAATTTTATGCCATCATACAGGCATTGAAGAAGTGGAGGCATTACTGGATCCCAAAAGAATTTTTTTTGTACAGTGATAATCATGCATTGCAGTTTGTGACTCAACAAGAGAAGTTGAATCAGAAACATGCAAAATGGGTAGAGTATATGCAGAATTTTACGTTTGTAATTAAGCATATTGCAGGTACTGCTAACAAAGTGGTTGATGCTTTGAGCAGGAAGTGTTTGTTGCTGCAGGAGTTCCGAGTCAAAACATTGGGTTTTAAAAACTTTAAGGACATGTATGCAGGTGATGCAGATTTTGTAGAAGCATATGAAGCAGCTGAGAATCCAGTTCTCAGAGATCGGAGTCCTTGGATAGATTATATGATCCAGGAAGGATTGTTGTTCAGAGGAAATCAATTGTGTATTCCAATTTGCTCCATGAGGAAGAACCTGTTGAAAGAGAAGCACAGCGGAGGATTGGCCGGACATTTTGGCCACAACAAGACATTTGCCAAATTAAACGAGTCATACTTTTGGCCAGGGATGCGTGTAGATGTCAAACGGTTTGTTGAAAGATGCATGATTTGTCAGCATTCAAAAGGGAGAAAGCAGAATGCAGGTCTTTATCAGCCATTGCCCATACCAAAGAGGCCATGGGAGGCGATTAGCATGGATTTTGTATTGGGTTTGCCGAGGACACAAAGAGGTGTTGATTCCATCTTTGTGGTCATGGACAGGTTTTCAAAGATGGCACATTTCGTACCATGCCAGAAGACCAGCGATGCGATGCACATCGCAAACTTGTTCTTCAAGGAGATTGTTAGACTCCATGGATTGCCAAGAAGCATAGTATCAGACAGGGATACCAAGTTCATAGGGAATTTTTGGAGGACGCTATGGAAGAAGCTAGGAACTAACCTGGCGTTTAGTTCAGCTTACCATCCTCAGACGGATGGGCAAACAGAGGTGGTAAACAGGAGTCTGGGAGACTTGCTGAGAAGCTTGGTGACAGAACACCATAGCAGTTGGGACAATGTGTTTCCACAGGCAGAGTTTGCGTACAATGATTCGGTGAATCGGAGTACAGGAAAAAGTCCATTTCAGATTGTGTATGGGACACAATCGAGAGGAGTTTTTGAACTAAGGGAGTCAGAACAGACTGCGACTAGCAGCGCTAGTGCAGAGGAATTCGCTAAGGCGATGCAGGAACTTCACAGCCAGGTGAAGGAACGACTGATGAGATCAAATCATGAGTATAAACGCAGAGCGGATCAACATCGGAGACAACTTCAATTTGAAGTTGGTGATCTAGTTCTTGCACATCTGAGGAAAGAAAGGTTCCCAAGGGGAACATACAATAAAATCAAGATGAAGAAAATCGGACCATGCAGAGTCCTGAAGAAATTCGGAGAAAACGCTTATGAGATCGAGTTGCCGGATGGCATCGGAATATCTTCGATATTTAACGTAGCAGACTTATACCCATACAAGGCTGGAGAAACAGACACTGGAACTGAGGAGCCAGTGATCCAGTGGACGAAGCAATTGCTAGTTGCATAAAAGCCGCAGATGGAATGCATACTGGACAAGAGAGTGGGTAGGAGGACCAGAAGAAAGCAGTATTTTGAGTATCTGGTCAAATGGAAGAACCACCCAGTGGAGGATGCCAGCTGGGAGACTAAGGCAGTGATCCAGAAGCATGGAAAGACCATGCAGGAGCTCATGGACAGGAGCCCATGAAATTTTTCAAGCCAGGGAGTATGATGCAGGAGCATCGCCCACGTCAAGCGAGCCAACGCGAACACGGGAAACAGCTGGACAAGCCAGCATGATTTATTTTTGATTTTCACCTTCATAATTGTTGCGCAAAACATTAATGCGTTGATTTGATGAAGCGCACTTTGTATTTGTAAATGGACCTTGAGCGGATAGCTCTCGTCCTTAAGTAGATAAGGCATTTAGTAGATTTAAATGTAAGTTGGATAGGAATTTAATTCTAGATTTGATAGTTTTAGAGCTCGAGAGGGAAACGGGATATAGACACCCTCCTTTGTGAATTGGATGATTATCAAGCATTCTGAAGAGAAGAGCATGCAGAGAAGCGTATGAAGAAATTCCATGTACAAACATTGAATTAATAGAAAAGCTTTGATTCAATTCCATGGTTGTGTTACTCTCTGTGTATCGTTGATATTATGCTCATGTATGTTTGCTTCTTTCCATACATTTTCTTTTATATGTTGTGTATGTGATTTCATGATTAAAGTGAAGTCTGAGAGAACAAGAAGTTAGTCTCAATTGTTTCTCTAAGTGAGCCAGAGAATTCCTGCAAGGAGTGTAGTTGAATTTGTCCGCAAGGAGTGCGTGACTGCAGGGTTCAATTAGAGGAAACTTTTGTTCTAAGTTCTCAGAAGTGCAGGTTTGGCACCAGAGCCATGCAAGGTGTGCGCAGGCTAGAAGAAGTCTCAGAGTTGCGATTCTGAGCAAAGGAAGTGAAAGACTGATGTTGCAGGTGAGCGCAGAGTCGTGAAGACTTCAACACTTAGGCGTTGTTGAAGATTTTCCGCAAGGAATGCGTGCAAGCACTTCTTTCGGAGGGAATTGAAGTCGTGAAAGCTCAGAAGGGATAGGCCTTCGAAGTTGTCGAAGGACAATGGAGAAAAGTTGTGCGTGAGAAGGTTGCAAAGAATAGACGCAGGTTGACAGACAAGTCTCGTGGAGGGACACTTCTTGTTCGGGGATTGCGTACGGAGGAAAGTGAACGTGAAGTCTACAGTGCAGGCGGAAGAAGTTCGAGGTCCGGGAGAGAAAGGGCGTCGATCGAAATCACGAGGAGCGTGACTCTATTCATGGATTAGACATATCGGGGTTTCGCGTGGAAGCGATTGAAAACTTGGCCGTGGAGATCGCGAGGAGCGAAGTTCCGAGGAATTTTGTAGATCGCGGGGATCACGAGAGTGGGGACGTGGCAGGTGATCTCGGGACATTGGGTCTCGGGAGTTGAAGGGCTAAGAGATTGGTCTCACAAGTGGCGAGGACGTGAAAGAGCGAGATCGCGAGATCAACATCTCGGCGCATCGCGTATCGATGGTTGGAACCGTAAGTGTTGATCGTCGCGATATAGCAAAGTTCCGATAGCGAAGTAAGGGAAGTCAGCGACTGATCGACATCTCGGATCTCGGAGATCCGAGATTCCAGGATTCAAATTCGAACTCGCGAAGGCGTGAAGTTACGATCCTCCAAGTGCAGAGAGGGGGATCGAGTAAGGGAGAATCTGTGGGTAGATCTTTCGATAGGAAGACAGAAGAGTATTGTACTCTTCGAACCGAGAGAAGCGAAGGTCCTGGTGTAGGCGACTGTGCTACGAGGGGTGCGGGTTGCGTCAGGAACAAAATGCGGAGGCCGAGTGTGTGCAATAACAGCCTTTCCCATCGCCATAAGAGCGTATTAAAACCGCAGGAAGGTGGCGGACGGTGGCACAAGCCCGTCACATGGCTCTGTGCCCCGTTGGCAAACGCCGTCCTCCTGCATGCGCCAGGTGGCCTCCACTAACACCCCATCTGGGAGAGCATCCATCATCCTGGATTTGCATATACACTGCTGGAGAATGGGATGATCAGGTTTCAGGGCTGAATTACAGAGGAGTTCCGACTCGCTCCAATTGATGCCCATATTGGCTAAATCATCCACAACTTGATTCTCCTTCCTTCTGACGTGAGTTGGGATGATGGTCAGATTTGGTTGTAGAGAGTCCGATATAGTCTGCAGTCCATGCAGGAGTCTCCAGCTGGGCGATATTCTTTCTGGGTTGGCCCCATTTAAAATTTTCCGCAGCAAGTTGATGATGATTAGAGAATCGCCCTCCACAGTTAACTTGGTGAAGTTATTTTTAATGGCCAGTTGCAATCCCCTGGTTAGACCCCACAGTTCTACTACATTGTTCATGGAGTGGCCTATGGGGCTCGCATTGATGAGAAGGATGTGCCCATGATGGTTGTGAAAGACAATTCCATAGCATGCAGGTCCAGGATTGCCCTTAGAGGCCCCATCAAAATTGAGCTTGAGGAAGCCCTCTGGGGGAGGAGACCAAAAGGAGGGACTGCCGGAGGGATGGGACGGGGGAGGAGAGGGTAGAGCCGGAAGGGTAGAGGGTGGAGTCTAGAACCGGAGGATGGGAAGTTCATCTGGGTCACTATTAACGTCTTCTCTGGACCGTGGCTGAAGGGACAGAGTCTCCAGGATGTTACGATAGCACTGATGCCAGCAATGTTGCCAAGGGAGGGACATACCTTTGAAGATCCTTATGTTCCTTTCTTTCCATGTTTGCCAAAGAATGAAGCCTGGTAGTAGTTTCCAAACCTGATTGAGGAGGGGGGAGTGGAAAGCTTGATCCCACCAATTTGTGATGGTTGTCAGGATGCTGTCTCTGCAACGGTCTGAGGTGCGCATAATAAGTGCTGCTTGATCCCAAATTTGAGCAGTTAATGGCAAGAGTTGAGAAGATGGTTCATTGTTTCCTCTGCCTCTCCACAAAGTAGGCAGATAGAGGGACCCGCAAAGCCCCTTTTCGCTAGATTATCCCAGGTTAGGATGCTAGAGTGATTCATGAGCCAGAGGAAGAGGGTAATTTTTGGCCAGTGCTTGAGAATCCATAGCTTGCGCCACGCTTTCATGTTAGGGAGACGGTCTAAAAGAGCCTTGAGCTGGTACGCTTCCTGTGCGCTGAAGGTTCCCTGTGGTCTGTATCCCCATATCAAAATGTCCTCTCCTGCTATTTTGGGAATTTTCCGCTTCGTCATCTCTTCTTGCCAAGGAGCTAGATCCACGCCTGCCTCCAGATCGATGCCTACCCTGTCCAGATGCCACTGGTGCCAAGTGTCCCCCTGGGGAGTGTCCCGCTAGTAGTCAACTACTTTTTCCAGTCCTGCACGAGTGGTTGGGGTACAGATGTTAGGGGCCCATTCCTCCTTGCTCAGAACCGGCCATTGTTGCCAGGAGTCTTACCAAAATAGGGTCATTTTCCCATTCCTGATTTCCCAGAAGGCGTGGTCAGTCACCAGTTGTCGATTCTTCTTGAATGATGTCCATATTAAGGAGCCCAGGCTATCCTCATTCCAATAGATAAGGTTCTTCTCTGCCACATTCAGAGCATATTTCTTCCTCCAAAGTCGGGCCCAGAGGTCCTTGGGGCTTTTTAGCCATCGCCACCAGATTTTGGTGCTTAGCACCTTGTTCATGATGAAGGGATTCCTCAGTCCCAAGCCTCCTTGCTCCTTGGGTCGACAGAGTTTGTCCCAACTAACCAACACTATTTTATTTCATGTATTGAGGCCTTTCCAGATGAAGTTTCTTTGTAGGCTTTTGATAGTGGTAAGTACAAACTTCGGAGCAGCCAGCACAGAGAAGGAGTAGATCGGAAGGGCCTGGAGGACGGCCTGGAGAAGAGTGAGGCATATGGGGAGATTAAGAGCTCTGTAGGTCCAAGAGGAGAGCCTTCTGGAGAAGGAAGATAAGAGGTGCTCCCAGGAGGAGTTCTGGAGGGCGTTGTCGATCAAGGGGATGCCAAGGTATTTGGACGGAAGGGAGCTTCTGTTGAAATCGAGAAGGCCAGAGAGATGGCGCTGGACCGGAGGAGGGGTATTGAAGAAAAAGATTTGGGATTTATCCTTGTTGCAGTCCAGGCCTGAAGCATCAGAGAAGGTTTGAAGGATATCCAGGAGGGAGTTGGCTTCCCAGACCCTGGGGCTACCCATCAAGAGGGTGTCATCAAAAAATTGGTTGTGCGAGATAGGAGGGGAGATGCCATGCAAGGAAAGACCTTGTTAGTGCTCTGTAATTTGCCTAAGGCTGCTGAGGCAATCACAGAGGTAACCTCGAACCGCTTCGAGTCTTGGATCTAGCCCTCCAAGACTCAGAGAGGGATCTCTCTTTTAGATTTAACTTGGTTTGTAATAAATGGATTTTAGGCTAGCTATGAAAGCAATGAAAATATAGAGTTTTTTATTTTCAGATGGTTAGTTTGGGACAGCAAGGAGGGCCATTGGGAAAATGGGGTCTGCGATTAAAAAGTGATTCACATCTCAGATCTGGACAAGACTTTTACACAGGGCAAGGTAGCAGAAACATTGGATCGATTTAAGTTTTGATGGCGTCGGTTTGAGGAAGAAGTAGGGGAGGTAAAATCCAAGCACAGGAGCAACTAAGAATTCCTTAACTAAGCTTTAGCGGAAAACATAAAGATCATCAAAATCTCAGAGGCAGAGTATCTGCTAATAAATTCTTCTTCTATTACTTTCCTTCTGATAATAAGAACTGAAAACAAACATAATGATCACAGGAAAAACATTAAACAAAGAAAAACATCACCAATATCCCCACACAGGAATCCTATGAAAAACTTGCTCATTACTGAAAGATCATTTGAAAATTACAGAAAAGTTTTCTGGCTTAACATAGCCCACTGTCCAACAAAAGAAAAAGAAATTTCCTACAGGTCAAGACCTCTCACACAGGTCGAAACCTCTCCTCTCAGCCCAGTCGAACCCTCTCTTAGTATTTTACAGGTGTATAAATAATAAAAACTCTCTCAGCCATTCAAGACCCAAGCCCATAACTCTGTCTTCTGAAAATAGAAAACAGTTACAAACATAGACACATGTCGAGTACCTCTAAAACAAACAAATGATTTGGAAACTTCTAATTAAACATATGTAGTTATTTAAGGGTTTTCTAGCGAAAGGAAGTTAACAACATCACAATAAACAACAGTAGGATGCCTGAATTGGTTTGAGGTATGCTGCCAATTGGAGGATTGGTGATCTAATATCTGCCTAGAAAATGGGGAACCTCTGCCACCTCGCTATGTGATCTAACCGCAACCTGGAAAAAAGGAAACCTCTGCCACCTCTGTTTAAACATGCTCTACCACATGTGACTGCATCATGAAATTGATGACAAGTGTAGTAGATCGACCACTGTGGATAAGCCTGATAAATAGGCCTCATCAGTTAATTTTTGCAAGGGAGTAAATGACCATTGATCTTTAGTCGGTTGGTTCTGACCTGCTGAGCCTTCTGGTGATCTAACGCTAAATCCCTCCTCAACATCGAGCAAGGACATCCCTTCCACTCTCTTTTTAGAATATGTCTCTTTCTCTGCTTTTCTACAATTATCTCCTCCCACGACAGCACTGCCCTTTTCATTGTAATTCCTGTTGTCAATTTGAACTTCACTTGAAGAATCTCTCTGCAGTAATAATTTTTCATGCCTGCTACTTTTATGTAAATATGAATCAGGAGAGTTAACTGTATGACAAGGCACCACAATCCCTGCATCTGTTGACCAAGGTTTGCCTACTGAAAGTGGGTATGATCTCTTGTATCACTGAGACTGAGACTCAGACCGAGAACGAGAAGAGCGTGACTGTGAGAAAAAAAGAGATCGAGAACCATCTCTGTTATTTACATCATCATGCTTTCTTCTTTGATGCTCCATTTGACCAGCTTTTCTAAAATTTATGCGTGGCCTATGACTCCATTTCTCTCTGTGCCTTCCTGTTCTCACTTTTGCATGTTCTCTTATTGTTTCTTTCATTTCCTCCTCTCTTCTAGTTTGCATGTGAATGTGGATTTCCTTAAAAATCTGAATCCTGTTAATGTTAATGGAATTGTCACACCTATTGCCTTTCTTCCTACCAAGTGCAAGTGGAGAAACTGAACGCTCTTTTCTTCCAGAAGAATGATTTCTTTGGCCAGATGAAAGAGATGACTGATGAGAATTGTGAGGCCCATCACCATGCTTCTTTCGACCAAAACTCCATTTCTGGTTTTACCTGTAGGAAATCGCAATGCATTGTCAACCGGAGATGCATTGTTGTTGTCTTCAACACACAAAGATTGATTGGCATGAACATGTTCTTGCTTAGTTTCTGGTAATCTAGTAGAAGTTTCTCCATCCTCTTCTTCCAGTTTATTAGCTTGGACAACAAAGTCCTCTTCCAAGTTTTCAACCTCAGAATTAAACTCAGAACCATCACTTATATCAAGTTGAGCAAGTACTTCAGGGTCAACATCTTTCCGAACATTGCGTATATAACGTGTGCTTGAACTCACACCCTACAGAGCACTGGAATTTGAGTCATCTTCATTACATGTTGGAGCTTGTAGATTAGATGCATCATAAGCCTTGACATCTGGTGGTATGGATTCCAACCTAGGTTTCCTGCAGGGAACAAAGGCTGAACCCCCTTCGAAAACCCTAATTTCCTCAACTGCGTAAGATAATTGTAGCCATCGTCAGGAAAAATGAGCTCTATGATTTATTTCATGATGTGATCAGGAAGAGGGCCTTGGCCTTGTCCATTGTTCCATCCATAGGGCTTCGGATGAGTGCTCTTATATTTATCTTTTGTGTTGTCGTTGATGCAGATGCGTGGCTCCCTGCAATCGACGCCTTGAAACTGATTCAAACACCTGGAAGAGCTTTTTTAAAGCTGTGTTTTATATATTTTTGTCTTTCTATGGGAAAAATGCCACATTCGCTTGGTGAAATGAACTTTAGGAGCTTATAACAACCAACAGTTATGTAGTCATTCGATGAAGTGAGCCCGAGCCTTGGGCTTTGGGGTTTGGTGTCGGTGTTGGCTTGTGTGTTAGTTGTTGGTGTATGAAACGGTGTTGACCCTTGATTTCGAGCATTCGGAGGTTGGCCCTAGGCCATTATAACTTTTGCTGGAAATATTTAAATTTTTATAAACAAGCCCAACTCTGCATAAAGGCCGAGGGGCCAAATTGGCTAAAAAGGGCCAAATTTTTGGCAAACAAACCAAATTTGCATTTGCCCACCAGACTTAAAATTTTTCCATTTCAAACCAATCCACCACTTTTTGCTAAAATGCATCGGAACTCACTTTAAAGCTTGCACGCAAGAACTCATCTTATGTTGGGAGAGTGTCGAACGCTTTCTGCCGCCTTCGCCGAGCATCATGAGCAAACACATAGTGCCTGAGATAGATACATATTAGCCAGAAAACTGATTCCCTATTATATAGGGTTCTAACATAGGCTCCACCTGGGGAAGATAGCTCTGAAGGAGGTGTCTAGAATCCATGAACTCTGAATTTCGCCGATCAGCTGATCATTGGGCTGCTCCCAAACTGTAAACTGAAAATAAAACCATGAAGAGACGAAAAAGAAAAGATGCTCATTCTGTTGAGCTTATTGGCACACTCCTACCTACCCTAATCTAACAGTTATCGCTTTGATCAAGTAATGAAAAAGTGGCAATGAATCCAACCCAGTAGTTGATCCCATGATTGGGTTTCCTCATCATGTTTGATGAAAATCAAGACTGAAATATGCACTGACAGCTGGTGATGGCTACGGTCCTTGCCGAAAAAACATGATTGAACAATTATACTGAAAAAGAGCTCCATATAATTTGCAACCGGGTCAATAAATATATGATCTATTTGTTGATTCTCCGGGTATTCCTTCAACATTTTAACATGGATAAGTTTCCCATTCATGTCCTCAATATCAAACCATGATTGCAACTGTTCAATTTCAGACTTATGCTTGCAAAAAACATATTCTTCAATCAGAAAATCGAAAGATGATACGATATCTTTTGGTTCTGGAGATGTAGGATTCTCATTAAATTGTTTTGGAGGTTGGAAACTGTAGGACTGAATCTGAGTATTCAAGAGCTCAATATCCCTTTCGAGTTTTTCAGCCAACAACTCGAGAACACAAAATTTACTTTCATGAGAAAGATTTTTTGATTTCCAACAAGAAACAAGGCTGTTAATGAAAATTCTTCAATTGGAAAATCTGCTAACTCATCCCTGAAATATTTGGTAGCTTCACAATATATAGGATTTTCCACATACCTTGTCATCTTGAAGCATCATCAAGGCTTTGAAATCTGGATTTTTCAGCAGTGAATTCGCTTGCGATCTTTGAAGCTTGGGATCTTGAAAAATGGAGTCGCCAGGTGAATGGTACAACCTTCTTGTGTTTGGCTTATGTTCACCATCAGAAGTCAAATCTGAACTTGAAGTGCAGATCTGGAGAAGCTCCCCAGTATGGTCGCCAAAATTTTTAGCGCTCTGTAATTTGCCTAAGGTTGTTGAGGCAATCACAGAGGTAACCTCGAACCGCTTCGAGTCTTGGATCTAGCCCTCCAAGACTCAGAGAGGGATCTCTCTTTTAGATTTAACTTGGTTTGTAATAAATGGATTTTAGGCTAGCTCTGAAAGCAATGAAAATATAGAGTTTTTGATTTTGAGATGGTTAGTTTGGGACAGCAAGGAGGGCCATTGGGCAAATGGGGTCTGCGATTAAAAAGTGATTCACATCTCAGATATGGACAAGACTTTTACACAGGGCAAGGTAGCAGAAACATTGGATCGATTTAAGTTTTGATGGCGTCGGTTTGAGGAAGAAGTAGGGGAGGTAAAATCCAGGCACAGGAGAAGCTAAGAATTCTTGAACTAAGCTTTAGCGGAAAACATAAAGATCATCAAAAACTCAGAGGCAGAGTATCTGCTGATAAATTCTGCTTCTATTACTTTCCTTCTGATAATAAGAACTGAAAACAAACATAATGATCATAGGAAAAACATTAAACAGAGAAAAACATCACCAATATCCCCACATAGGAATCCTATGAAAAACTTGCTCATTACTGAAAGATCATTTGAAAATTACAGAAAAGTTTTCTGGCTTAACATAGCCCACTGTCTAGCAAAAGAAAAAGAAATTTCCTACAGGTCAAGACCTCTCACACAGGTCGAAACCTCTCCTCTCATCCCAGTCGAACCCTCTCTTAGTCTTTTACATGTGTATAAATAATAAAAACTCTCTCAGCCATTCAAGACCTGAGCCCATAACTCTGTCTTCTAAAAATAGAAAACAGTTACAAACATAGACACATGTCGAGTACCTCTAAAACAAACAAATGATTTGGAAACTGCTAATTAAACATCTGGAGTTAGTTAATGGTTTTCTGGCGAAAGGAAGTTAACAACATCACAATAAACGATAGTCGGATGGCTGAGTTGGTTTGAGGTATGCTGCCAGTTGGAGGATTGGTGATCTAATCTCTGCCTAGAAAATGGGGAACCTCTGCCTCCTCGATGTGTGATCTAACCGCAACCTGGAAAAAAGGAAACCTCTGCCACCTCTGTTTAAACATGCTCTGCCACCTGTGACTACATCATGAAATTGATGACAAGTGTAGTAGATCGACCACTGTGGATAATCCTGATAAATCGGCCTCATCAGTTACATTCTGCAAGGGAGTAAATGACCATTGATCTTTAGTCGGTTGGTCCTGACCTGCTAAGCCTTCTGGTGATCTAACGCTAAATACCTCCTCAACATCGAGCAAGGACATCCCTTCCACTCTCTTTTTAGAATATGTCTCTTTCTCTGCTTTTCTACAATTATCTCCTCCCACGACAACACTACCCTTTTCATTGTAATTCCTGTTGTCAATTTGAACTTCACTTGAAGAATATCTCTGCAGTAATAATTTTTCATGCCTGCTACTTTTATGTAAATATGAATCAGGAGAGTTAACTGTATGACAAGGCACCACAATCCCTGCATCTGTTGACCAAGGTTTGCCTACTGAAAGTGGGTATGATCTCTTGTATCATTGAGACTGAGACTCAGACCGAGAACGAGAAGAGCGTAACTGTGAGCAAAAAAGAGATCGAGAACCATCTCTGTTATTTACATCATCATGCTTTCTTCTTTGATGCTCCATTTGACCAACTTTTCTAAAATTTATGCGTGGCCTATGACTCCATTTCTCTCTGTGCCTTCCTGTTCTCACTTTTTCATGTTCTCTTACTGTTTCTTTCATTTCCTCCTCTCTTCTAGTTTGCATGTGAATGTGGCTTTCCTTAAAAATATGAATCCTGTTAATGTTAATGGAATTCTCACACCTATTGCTTTTCTTCCTACCAAGTGCAAGTGGAGAAACTGAATGCTCTTTTCTTCGAGAAGAACGATTGCTTTGGCCAGATGAAAGATATGACTGATGAGAATTGTGAGGCCCATCACCGTGCTTCTTTCGACCAAAACTCCGTTTCTGGTTTTACCTGTAGGAAATCGCAATGCATTGTCAACCGGAGCTGCATTGTTGTTGTCTTCAACACACAAAGATTGATTGGCATGAACATGTTCTTGCTTAGTTTCTGGTAATATAGTAGAAGTTTCTCCATCCTCTTCTTCCAGTTTATTAGCTTGGACAACAAAGTCCTCTTCCAAGTTTTCAACCTCAGAATTAAACTCAGAACCATCACTTATATCAAGTTGAGCAAGTACTTCAGGGTCAACATCTTTTCGAACATTGCGCATATAACGTGTGCTTGAACTCACACCCTACAGAGCACTGGAATTTGAGTCATCTTCATTATAGGTTGGAGCTTGTAGATTAGATGCGTCATAAGCCTTGACATCTGGTGGTATGGATTCCAACCTAGGTTTCCTGCAGGGAACAAAGGCTGAACCCCCTTCGGAAACCCTAATTTCCTCAAATGCGTAAGATAATTGTAGCCATCGTCAGGAAAAATGAGCTCTATGATTTATTTTATGATGTGATCAGGCGGAGGGCCTTGGCCTTGTCCATTGTTCCATCCATAGGGCTTCAGATGAGTGCTCTTATATTTATCTTTTGTGTTGTCGTTGATGCAAATGTGTGGCTCCCTGCAATCGACGCCTTGAAACTAATTCAAACACCTGGCAGAGGGTTTTTAAAGTTGCGTTTTATATATTTTTGTCTTTCTATGGGCAAAATCCCACATTCTCTTGGTGAAATGAACTTTAGGAGCTTATAACAGCCAACGGTTATGTAGTCATTCGATGAAGTGAGCCCGAGCCTTGGGCTTTGGGGTTTGGTGTCAGCGTTGGCTTGTGTGTTAGTTGTTGGTATATGAAACGACGCTGACCCTTGGTTTCAAGCATTCAGAGGTTGGCCCTAGGCCACTATAACTTTTGCTGAAAATATTTAAATTTTTATAAACAAGCCCAACTCTGCATAAAGGCCGAGGGGCCAAATTGGCTAAAAAGGGCCAAATTTTTGGCAAACAAACCAAATTTGCATTTTCCCACCAGACTTAAACTTTTTCCATTTCAAACCAATCCACCACTTTTTGCTAAAATGCACCGGAACTCACTTTAAATATTGCGCGCAAGAACTCATCTTATGCTGGGTGAGTGTCGAACTCTTTCTGTCGCCTTTGCCTAGCGTCATGAGCAAACACATAGTTCCTGAGATAGATACATATTAGTCAGAAAACTGATCCCCTATTATATAGGGTTCTAACAGACCTGTCAGGAGTTTGGTTTCAATTGCTGCATGGATGGACCTACTAAGGCCCTCGGCCAGGATAATGAACAGAAACGGAGAGAGGGGTTCTCCTTGCCTGATTCCTCTAGAGGGAGAGAAGGGCTTCGACGGGACGCCATTGATGAGAAGAGAGAAGAAAGCCGAAGAGGTAAGATTCACTATCCATGTTACCCAGCCCTGATCAAAGCCAAAAGCAAGAAGCATTGCTTGCATGTATTCCCAGCTGATCTTGTCAAAATCTTTAGAGAGGTCTAATTTGAGGAGCATACCTGGGGTCTTGGTCTTCTGCAGAGAATGTATCACCTCATGGGTGAGGATAACACTGTCCAGGATTTCTCTGCCCTCCACGTAACCTGATTGCTCCGGGGATATTATTGTAGGTAAGATGGGTTTGAGTCTCTTGGATATCACCTTTGTAAGGAGCTTATAAATGACGTTTCACAAAGCTATCGGCCTGAACTGCTTGGGGTGATGTGCTTGCCCCTCTTTGGGAACTAAGGTTATGAAAGTGGCATTGAGAGCCTGGAGAATCTGGCTAGTGGCTCGGGAATCCTCTAAAATTTCCCAGACTTCTGTTCTGATCAGGGGCCAAAAGTGATGGAAAAAGTCGCTTGTGAATCTGTCGGGGCCAGGAGCCTTGCCCTTGGGAGTCTCCTGAAGTGCTTGGTCCACTTCCTCTATTTTTATTGGTCGTAGAAGGGCGGCATTTTTCTCCGGGGTGATGAGGGAAGGCACATGCCGCGTGACCTTGTTGATGGCCTCATGTCTATCTGCCCAGGCTTTTGTGAGGAGGTTTTGAAAATAGCCTGTCAAGGTATTTTCCATGTCCTCATGGGAATGTACAGTGTCCCCATCGTCTGAGATGAGATGGGTGATCTTGTTGGAGTGTCGTCTTTGGATGACAATTCTATGGAAGAATTTAGTGTTGCGCTCCCCTTCCCGGAGCCATTGCACTCGCGATTTCTGTTTCCATAATATCTCTTCTTGCTTTTTCCTGACTTCGAGCTGCTGATTTAATGTTATTTCCTGGGCCTTGAGTTCATTTGTCAACCCATGTAGTCTGATCTGCTACTGAATCCCTTCCAATTGTGCCAACAGCTATTTTTGAGCATCAAAAATGTTGCCAAAGGTGTTTTGGTTCCAGAGTTTGAGAGTTTGCTTGAGGTTCTTTAGATTTTGCTGGAATCTATACATTTTGGATCCGCGAGGGACCTCTGCCTCCCTCCACCAGGCTTGGATGTTTTCTTGGAACTCCTGGTGGTCTAGCCAGAATTTCTCAAACCTGAAAGGCTTCTTACCAGGGGTGGTCGGGATGTCCATCCTTAATTGAAAGGGCCAATGATCTGACCCAGAGAAATTTAGGATAGAAGATTCCATTACGGTGCCTTCCAACATGAGAGATTCGGATATCAGGAATCTATCTAGCTTGCAGGCAATTTGATGTATATTGGTTCTTCTATTTGTCCAGGTGTGCAAGCCGTTGTTGGTGTCCAGATTAATTAGGTGGAGATCGTCTATGAGAGTATTGAAGTCACCGGAGTCCCGATCCAGGCGCCTAGAGCCTCCTCTTTTTTCCTCCAGGCTGCGAATAATGTTGAAGTCACCACCGACGGTCCAGTTTTTGTATTGTGCTAGGCTAGCAACATATCGCAGGCTCCTGAGGAAGGCATGCTTGTCCCTTGGGCTGGCAGGGTCGTAGACATTGGTCAGATGTCCAGGCCTATTTCAGCCTATACGCCTGTAATCAACAGTGATAGACCATTTGGTGGTAATGAAATTTTCCATTATCACTACATTGGTGTTCCACAGAACGGCCAGACCACCTGTTATTCCTGTGGCGTCTATTGAGACTGCCTTCCCCAGTTTCCAACAGTGGGGTAGTAGCTTGTCAATGTCTTCTGAAGTACATTTTGTTTCCTGTAGAAGTAGAATTTATGGCTTTTCTGCTAATATCATATCCCGTAGCAATTTTTGCTTGCTACGTACGTTGAGGCCTCTGATATTCCATGTGATGATCTTCATGATGATGGGGGTGTGGAGAGAGGAGGGAAGCTATCCGAAATCAGGTTGATTTGTCCCGAGTTTACCATAAAGTTCCCTATTTCTTGTATGAGTTTGTTGGTGGATTTTCTGCCCCTTTTCTTTTCGTCTTTCTGGGTTTTAGCCGGGTTTTTTGATTGACCACCCTGGATTCATAGGCTTTTGCTGGCCCGAGCTGAGGACCCAGCTGAGGAATTGAGGAATACGTTGTGGACTTTTCGTAGTTGATCTCTGGGTATGGTGTAGAGTTTTTGCTGCCTATAGGCATGCTCCAGGTGCTCCAGATCCACCCCAGCAAGGTCTTGCTCCTCTAGCTCCATATCCGCTTCCCCGTCGTTTGTCTCTTGTAGGTCAGGAGCAGTATCGGGGGGGGAGAGGTCAGGCTCCTTGCCCTCGGTCGGCCGATCCATTCCTTGACTGATAGATTGAGGGGAATTTCTCGGAGTTGGGGCCATGGGGTTTGTAGGATTTATGGGGTTTTCTGGTTGGTTTTGCAAGATGGCAAACTTATTACTAGTTGAGGGATCTTTTCTTACCTGAGCCGGTTGTTTCCTTCCTCCTTGACGCATTTTCCCTACTGGTTGTACAAAGTCATCCTTGTCCTTGCCGCTTTCTGGGTTCCCTTCTTTTGGCATCGTGTTGAGTGGGCAGTCTCTGAAGAGGTGACCGTGCTCATGGAATTTTCTGCATCGGAATGGGATATGCTTGTAGTCAATGGTTTGAGACCAGTCCTCGTCATGATATTCCAACGTGATGGATCCTGGGAGCGGCTTGGCTATGTTCAAATACACACATATTCGTGTGTAAGAAGTATAGCGCCACTACTTAGTGGGCTCTGAGGATTTGACATAGATGCCTATAGTGTTCCCAATGCTGGCCAAGACCTCTTCAAGACAGAACTCCTGGGGCAAGGAGTATAATCTGATCCAGACCGACGCATGGGAAAAGTCTTCCTTCTCAGGGCTGAACTTATCAGTCCAGAATCTTAAAAAGAGTCCTGCCGAGTTGTAGAAATATGCCCCCCCATCAAAGATGTGATTGCGATCCTCCAGGTTGTGGAAGATAATCGTGAATAAGCCCTTGGAGCCCAATTGTAAATCATAATTCCCTCTCGGCTTCCACCAGTATTGTATCCATTTGACTAGATCTCGCTCCGAAGGCCAGAGCCCTAGAAATTTACCCACTAGGGCGTAGTCCCTCATGTATTGCTTCTGCTCTTCTATCCGTGGTGAGCTGATGACATACTTCGGGGCTTGCGGTGCTTGTGGGATACATTTACCCGACAACCATGGAGTTGACGCACGGCCAGGGGTCGTCTCCTTCCCCGGATCTATATCCATTTCTCGATCTTTGAAAGTTCCCTCCTCCAGAAGCTCCGCGCGCAGGTTTGGTGGCGGCTCAAAAGTCGGCTGCTTCGTCCCTTCTGAGGGATTTCCATTTGTCGTGATTTGGCTGTAGGAGGTGCCTGGCGGCTCCCCCTCCTTGCGATTCATGAGCCCCAGTGGGGCAACGGATGTGGTGCCACAGATCAGTGTCGCAGGGGCTCTAAACCCTAGTTGTAGCAAAAAAACATCGCATCTTTGGGTTATGATTTTAAATGGCATCAAAGATATTAATTTTTTGAATTCTATGTTGTAGATTAAAATGACAGTGAAAATCTAAATTCTGAAATTTCTGGGTTGCAAAATGAAATGGCAGAAAAATTCTAGTTTCTGAAATTTCTGGGTTGTAAAATAAAATGACAGCAAAAATCTAATTTCTAAAATTTATGGGTTGTAAAATAAAATGGCCGCGAAAATCTAATTTCTAAAATTTATGGGTTGTAAAATAAAATGGCAGTGAAAATCTAATTTCTGAAATTTCTGGGTTGCAAAATGAAATGGCAACAAATATAATAAATTCACGTTCTAGATTACACAATAATCCATCTACGAACTTCCAAATTCGATTCCAAAAATACAACACAATTTACAATGAATTTTTAAAAACTCTATCATACAAGTTTACTCTTATTACAATTACAAATTTCAGAATAAGAATATCGTAACCGATGAAGATGGAATTTGAAGATTTTCTTCAGCAATTGGCGTTCCTTCCTTCCTCCCGCTTTCTAAGTAGAGAGACTTCACCAGTACCTCCCAGCCAATGCTAGGGGTACTCTTCTTCCCCCTTACCCCCCCGAGCAACAAAGGGGCCACACACAAGAAACCAACAAACAATAGCTCCAAGGCTTTCCTCACAAGGTAGAGCTTCCACTCTTTCTACAATCTTCGTATCCCAACTCTCACAAGTAAAACAAAATCAAACAATTTTGGCAGCATAACCTTACCAAGAATACGCGAGATCCATTTCTCTTCTACACCATTTGTTTTATAGAAATTTCCCCACTGACACATGTTCTCATGCACAAATAGTTATCTTTTTAATTAATTTAATTAGTAATATTCACCCACACACTTGTCACACTCTCCTCAAGTTGCACAAGTAATTACCATTTTTATTTTATTTAAAAAAACATTTTTAAATCACATTCACCAATGTGTTCATATTTTCACTCTTAGTTGTCCCTTTGTTCCCCAAATTATCATTTAATGAGTGTCTCCTAACTAGATCTTAGTTAGAATTGGATTAGGAGTCTTCTTCTAGTTAGGTTGGTGGTAGCTTGACTCTAGATATTATTCTATGTGTACACATATTCTCTCATATTTTATTTCTTTCTATTTTAAAAATCTCTTTTATTATTTTCATGCACACATGTGCATTTTATCCAACCTTTAAATTTTATTCCCCATTTTTCCTAGAGTTTGATTATATTAAATCCAATCTTTTAACTTAAGTCATAATCCATTTAGTCCTTTAATTAAATTTAGACTTAGATGTAGTCTTATACTTATGCTTGAAATTTGTTGGGATTTATAAAATAAAAATTTATTGTTTAAATTAATTATTTTATTCCAACAAGGTCTAATCATTTCAATGTTTTCTAAGACACCTAGATTTATTGACTCAAGTTTTAATTATGCAATGTGCCCTTCAAGACGCACCTCCATGCTCCAAGGGTGCCACTCACCTTTGACTGGTTTTGGAAGTTTGCCCGACCCTTGGAGTCAACACTCCACTTGGTCGACCTTGTGAGAGACTAAGGGATTTTAAGGAATAAGGACTCTACCTTATTGCGCACCCCTTAGAAATACTCATGAGCGATTGTCTTAGTCCACCCTCACGACATCATGGACCTATCAAACTAGGTAATCATTAACCTGCCATTCGGCCATGGTGGGAGTGCTAGTAGGCTGTGACAAGGACGTTTCCACACCTCTACCTCAATGTTTGGTTTTTGTGCATGGCCCCCTCTACTCCTTATGTGAGTCAGATTAGCAAGCATCGTCAAGTCTGCATCCACTGACAAAAACTGTGTCAATAATCCATATACTTAAATCATATTGTAATCAATCATATGTCACATGTGCATAAAATGAAATACTCAATAAAAATACAATCCACTCCTTGACTCAATTTGGAGTCCAAGGAAGTCCATTGATTCCATCAACATCCATAACCTGTCATGTGTCCTGCACACTCAGGAAAAATTTTCAATAACATCTGCCAATACATATACATACAAATAGCTATAAGTCACAATACATCATCATCATCATATATAACCCATAATCAAAACAAAATCATAATATACTATAAACGGATCACTTGCACACAAGTGTCCTCAAAGAATATGTCAATAAATGTGTGCTCAATAGAGAGGGATGTTACATCTCTTGACATATTACGATTCAAGTCTCTCTTTATGCAATAACAATAACATTCAATTTTACGATAAGATTTCTTATAAATGTTGCACTGAGAATCCAAATTTTGTAAATGCGCATTTACGAAAGTTGGATTCAGTATCTGCGCATATACAGAAGCATGCATATGCAGAATCCAACTTCTATAAATGCACATTTATGGAAGCAACTTTCGTATATTTTCATTTATGGAAGTTGGATTCCGCATATGCGCGCTTCCGTATATGTTCATATACTAAATCCAACTTTCATAAATGTGCATATATGGAAGCCCGCATATACTAAATCCAACTTTCGGAAATGTGCATTTACTGAAACTAACAACCTCTGTAAATACGCATTTATGAAAGTTGAATTTAATATTTGCACATATACAAAAGTACGTGTATATAGAAGCTTCCATATATGCACATATGCGTGCTTCCATATATGTGCATATACTGAATCCAGCTTCCTTAAATGCTCATTTACGTAAGTTGGCTTCCGTATATGCACATTTACATAAGTTGGCTTCCGTAAATGAGTGCTTCCATATATGTGCATATACGGAAGCCGACATCCATATATGTGCATTTATGAAATACTTCTTCCATAAATGCGCATATATGGAAGTTGGCTTCCGCATATGCACGCTTTCTTATATCTGCATATACTAAATCCAACTTCCATAAATGCGCATTTACGGAAGTTGACTTCTGTAAATGAACATTTATGGAAGTTGTCTTTTGTATATGTTTTCTTTTGTATATGCATATATACAGAAGCCAAGTTACGTATATGTGCATTTACAGAAGTAGCCTTCCGTAAATGTGCATATATGGAAGTTGGCTTACGTATATGTATGCTTTTGTATATGCACATTTATGAAAGTTGGCTTCCGTATATGCGAATTTATGGAAGTTGGCTTTCGTATATGCATGCTTCCATATATGTGCATATATGCAAGCCAACTTACATATATGCTAATTTATAGAAGCAGTCTTCCATAAATGTGTATTTACGGAAGGTAGCTTTCGTATATGCGCATATACAGAAGCCAAATTCCATAAATGCACATATATAGAAGCCAACTTTCATATATGCATGCTTCCATATATGTGCATTTACAGAAGTTGGATTCCATATATGCACGCTTCCATATATGCGCATATACTGAATCCAACTTCTATAAATAGGAATTTGTGAAATTTAACTTCCATAAATGCACATATATGAAAGTTGCTTCCATAAATGTACATATACAAAATTTGTCTTTTGTATATGTGCATATATTGAATCCAACTTCCGTAAATGCATATTTAAAGAATTTGGCTTCTATATATGCACATATACTGAATCCAACTTCCATAAATGCGCATTTACAAAACTTGGCTTCATTATATGCGTATTTATGGAAGTTGTCTTTCGTATATGCATGCTTTCATATATTGCATATACGGAAGCCAACTAACGTATATGCGCATTTACAGAAGCAACCTTTCGTAAATGCACATTTATAGAATTTGGCTTCCGTATATGCGTATTTATAGAAGTTGACTTTCGTATATGCGCATTTATGGAAGTTGGCTTCCGTATATGTGCTTATACGGAAGCCAACTTACATATATGCGCATTTACTGAAGAAGTATTCCATAAATGCACATATATGGAAGCGCATATATACATAAATCAACTTCCATATATGTGCATATACAAAATTTGTCATCCGTAAATGCGCATTTATAGAAATTGGCTTCCATATATGTGCTCTTCCATTTATGCACATATATTGAATCCAACTTCTGTAAATGGGAATTTGCGAAGCAAACTTCCATAAATTCACATATACATAAGTTGTCATAAGCACACATATATGGAAGGTTGCTTCCATAAAGCCAACTTTCATATATGCACATTTATGGAAGAAACCTTTCGTAAATGTGCATTTAAGAAAGTTGGTTGCCATATATGCACCCTTTCGTATATGTGCATATACTAAATCCAACTTTCGTAAATGAGCATTTATGGAATTTGGATTTCGTATATGCACATTTATGGAAGTTGGCTTTTGTATATGCACATATACTAAATCCAACTTCCATAAATTCGCATATACTGAATCCAACTTCCATAAATGCACATTTATGGAAGTTGGATTTTGTAAATGTGCACTTTCTTATATGCGCATATATTGAATCCAACTTCTGTAAATGCATATTTATTTACGGAAGTTGGATTCAATATATGCGCATATATGGAAGCACATATTTACGAAATCCAACTTCCATAAATGCACATTTATGGAAGTTGGATTCAGTATACGTGCATATAGGAAAGCGTGCATCTACATAAGCCAACTTTTGTATATGTGCATTTAAGGAATCATGCATTTATGGAAGTTGGCTTCTGTATATGCGCATTTATGGAAGTTGGCTTCCATATATGCGCACTTTCGTAAATGCGCATATATAGAAGTTGGATTCTGTATATGTGCATTCCAACTTCCATATATGTGCATTTACAGAATAAACCTTCTGTATATGCACATTTACAGAAGTTGGATTCCGTATGTGTGTGCTTTCGTAAATGCACGGTCGGCAAGCAGGAGCTTCACAGAGCGCACGGGACAACGACTCAGAGTGGGCGACTTGGGCTATAGTACACTTGCTTTTATTTTGGATGGTAGATTATTATTGACCTTACGCTTTCATTTATGTACTTTTAACTGTGTAAAGAAGGTGTTGGACTCAGCATTTTAATTGAGAACTTAATTTTCCCTTAGCCTTAAGCTCGCTGCTTGACTTGAGTCCCTTGGATTTTGATCCTTGAATGTTGTGACTATCCTATTGGTTTTATTTATTTATTGTGAAGAGTTGTTATTTACTTAATCCTCATCCCTATATCACCAGTCCACGCCTAAGTAGTCGTCCAGGAGACGGATCGACGGTCGTCACTTCGGTGTTAATAGACCTATAGATCCTAAAGCCCTTCTTTTATGTGCGTGGATGATGAGCGAATGATAGTTTGTCTGGTTGTTCCTGGTCGAGTGATTATCTTGTGCCTTGTTGCGATTGATTACCTCTGTGATTTTTATTCCCTTCCTGCTGCGAACTGCTTATGATCCTCTACGTTGATCCCTGCATTTTGATACCCTTCCTGGCAATTATTTAAGGTTGTGTTTTTAATGCTTCTCCTAGTGATTTTACTGTGTGTTTTTCTTTACTACTGGTCTGCCATTACTCTGTGATTTTACTCAGCCTTGGCCACTCTGGACCGTGTCTTATTCTTCCATTACTCTATGTTTTATCTTATTCAATTGCATTTACTCTCTGCAATTCAACACACTTAACCACAAAAATTTTAAACTTTGTGTTCTTAATATATTCTTGGATAATTTACACTCTGCATTTTTTTATTTTTATCACCTTTAATGGAAAATTCTTCCTGGTGGTCTAACCCATACCACTACAATGTCAGTGCGAAAGTGATACCTCTCTTACTCACCTTACCCAACATCTATTATTGGCATTTTCAATGTGCATGCTAGCGTTTTCTTTTTCCTGTGTATTGGTTGAGATTTATTATCTTTAGACTACACCTTTAACATACTTTGGACAACGAATAATGGTACCCCCTGCAAAGTCTTGTTACATATTGAATTATCACTTATAACTCAACAATTTCTTGTGTTAAACCTCTGCGCTTCATGACTCTTGTCGACATTTACCACTACGTTTGACCCACTGCATTATCACTTTACCCACGTTTTTACTATTCCAAATTTATTTTATTCATCAGAAAGGATTTTAATAATCATAAATGGTTTTAGTAGTCGGATGCTATTGAGTCTCCACCGCAAATTCCCTCTGCAAATCCTTATGGTTGGATGAAAAAAAAAATTCTGGTGTTTAATATCTTCATCCACAAAATCTTCTCCCTCTGTAATCACTTTATTTTGATGGAGACTGTACTATGTGTTTTATTATTAAGTTGATGGCGATTGTACGATGTACTTTTAATGTAATTGGATGGCTAGTTTACCCTGTGGAATTAACCTTCGTTTTACCTATTTAAAAAATGAACTTACCCATTTATTTGAACACGTTTTCTGATGATATCACTCAGCGAGATCATGTCTTGACTTGTAATGGATTTCCCTTTGTTGTCTGTGTTTTACATTTACTTGACGACAATAATGCCCCTATGTTTTACATTTACCTGGCAACAATAATACCCCCGTGTTTTACATTTACCTGACTGCAATAATTCCCCTATGTTTTACATTTACCTGACTACAATAATACCCCTTCGTTTTACATTTACCTCATGACAATAATACCCCTGGGATTTTACATTTACCTGACAACGATAATAATTGGCATTATTGTTTCTGGACATCATTCCTCTTTTATTAATTATCAATAATAATCATGGTTGTTGGATATAGTTTAATAATAGCATCAAACTGCATTGAATGGCTCTGAAATGACATTTAATTATGAACAGGTGGATAGCATTAAATATCATTGAATAGCATCGAGGTGGAAATTATTTATAAGCAACATAATAGCATCAAATTTGCATTTAATAGTTGGACATTGCATTTAATTATAAACAACAAGATAGCATTAACATGACATTGAATATCGTTGAATGGCTTTTATTTATAATTGCATAATAGCGTTAAATGGCATTAAAATTTGCATTGAAATGGCACTCATTTATAGACATCGATCTCATTAAGGTTTATCCCTTTTTAGAAAACAATGCCAATTATTCTATAAGCAACGTGGAACACCTTTAAAATGTTAAGTAGTTCCCTTATTTTAATGGACATTTTATAATTGTTGATAAGCATATTTGATTTGGTTAAGTGCCTTTCTTAGTGCGCATTATGATAACTTTATGACCTTGGTAGCTTGGTAACAGTGAAACCTTTTCACTTAGACATCTTTCTTATAAGTTAATGGATGGGTTGTTGGTGAAGTTGGGTATTAGCTTGAGCCCTTCCTTTTGATTATCATCTTGCGTCTTTTCAACCTGTTGTTTGGGGTGTGGGTGTAGTGTTCTTGTCAGTTGTTAGGCTCCTAGTGCATGGATTTGTCATGAGTCCTTGGTCCAGATAGGTTATGTTGTGCCTGGGTTATTTCCGCAGCTATCACCTCGAGACCGAATGAGTCCTGATGTGGGGATCATGGAGTGCCCTATTGGATAGAGGCGAATGATATTGTGGTCGGATTCTGTGCTTCCCGTGTGAGTGTTGTTGATCGTTGTAAGTTGTTGTTAGCGCTTGAGTTGTAACGCCTTCATACGTTTGGTTCGTGCGCCTTGAGGTTATAGTCATTGGTCGTCAAGGCCGTTGTGTCGGGAGGGGGATGTTGTCCCTTAGCTTGTAGGCGTGGTCATGTTTGCATCAGGAGGGTAGTCGTATCTCCTTGTTGTTTTACGCATGTTTCGCCCAGCTTCTCTTGTGCCAGTGCGTGGATTCATAGTTGTATGTTTCCTATTTGACGGGTGTGGTGCTCGCCTTCAGGTGTGTTGTCTAGTTGTAATCGTTGTTGTCATCCTGGTTATAAAAAAAATAAAAAATCTCACTTTCTGCTTTGCTTGTAGTCGTAATGATGGGGTCGTTACATATGGTATCAAAGCAGGGTTCAACCCGTGACTTGGGAACACTACGGCTTTCGCGGATATGATGTTTGATTACAGTGTTGCTAATTAAGTTAACTTGTATTCATGCAGGTAATCATGGTTAGAGGACGTCACGGAGGCGTGACGATGGGGTGCTAGGGGAGGAGTTGTGACGCCTACAATAGCCTCCATGCCTGAGGGGTATAACCCCCAGGGAGACGAACAGGTTGTCGGGCAGGATAAGATTGAGGTGGTGACATGGTTGGGCTGATGAGGTCCTTTTAGCGCATGTCTGAGGCACTAATCAGCCATTTGGACAGAGAAGAGGCCAGGCTGTCGACACCCCCAGAGGGTCCACCACACGCTCCGATTGATACTGGTAGCATTCACCATGAACTCAAGAAGGTCAAATTTCTCGAGCTCTTTGGTGCCCTGGATGGCGCAGCCGCCAAGGCATGGTTGGAGAATATGGAGATTTTCTTTGCACTTCGAGACTATACCTCCAACATGAAGGTCCGTATGGAGGCCTTTCAACTAAAGGGCAGTGCTCTTCTTTGGTGGAAGACGCTCCTGCCAAAATTGAACATGACCGTCAAAGACATGTCATGGGAACTGTTTGAGGAATGTTTCCGAGAGAGGTACCTATCAGATAAATTCATTGAGCGTCATCTCAACAAGTTCAACACCTTACGATAGGGTGACCGTACAGTGCCCGAGTATGAGGCCCATTTTATGGAGTTGCTTCAATATGCTATGCATCTTAATACTGAGAAACTTAAGGTCAACATGTTCTTTTTTGGCCTTAATGTTAGCATACGTGCAAATGTTAAGATTCTGATGCCTCAGACCTTGCATGATGTCGTCTAGAAGGCCTTCATAGCAGAGGAGGATCTTATCAGCGGGGGTTAGAGAAGGACTCCAACGACGTCGGAAAGGCAGGTGTCATCCGATGGACTGCAGCATCAGACACCAACCAGAAATATGCCAGGATATCGTGGCTTCCAGAGGGTATCCACTTTTACTACACCTCGACGACCAACACCTCAGCAGCGAACTCCTTACCGGGGACCATAACATCACCAGAAGCATTGACCGCAACAACAATAGTTTAGGCCTGTTCAACAAAACAGACCAGGATTCCAAGCCGATGGGCCGTCAGCTTCTACTTCGGGTACTAGGAGTACTAGACCGAAGAAGGGGTGTTGGACATGTGGGGAGCCACACTACTAGCGCGACTACCCAGTGGAGAGGACTAGAGCATATGGATCAGTCGGACCCACTACCGTGGGAGATTTGGGCAAGGCCCATTGGATTCATGTAGCGGTGAATAACCACCAGGCAAAGCACCAGTCAACTGTGCTCGAGACGTCAGGTACCATCTCTGACCAGACCCTTAGAATTTTGATAGATCCTGGTGCTACCGAGAGTTTCACTTATGGTGCAGCGCTAAACTGGATTAAGGTAAAGGCAATCAAATAGGATGAGTTTAGCTTTGTAGAGATGTCTTCAGGAGCCAAAAAAAAGGTTGGAGGAAAGGTTACGGGTTATACCCTTAACCTGGGAGAGTTTGTCACCAGGGCCAACCTGTACGTCACTATATTAGGATCTTATGACATCGTGATCGGTATGGACTGGTTGGAATCGCATGAGGCGATACTCAACTGTAAGATGAAATGGTTGAGCTTGGTCGATTATGAGAAACAAAGATGTGTGATTGTAGGTCAGAACCAGGGAGTTCCCCTAAGGTTTATCTCTTCCTTGCTGTTATGGAAGATCTTGTGCAAGGGATGTAAGATTTATTTGATCCTTGCGTTAAATGAAAAATGAGTAGTGGAAGGTCTAGAACACCTACCAGTGGTGAGAGAGTTTGCAAACGTCTTTCCAGAGGATTTACCTAGGATTCCGCCAGAGAGGGAATTGGATTTTACCATAGACATAAAACCAGGGACTGAACCGATAGCTAGAACACCTTATCGGATGTCAACCCTGGAGTTACAAGAGTTGATATTGCAACTGAAGGAGTTGTTGGACCTGGGACTTATACGTCCGAGTGTGTCACTGTGGGGTGCACCTGTTATTTTGATACGAAATAAAGATGGGTCGTGGAGACTCTGCATTGACTACTATCAATTGAACAAGGCAACGATCAAGAATCAATATCCATTTCCAAGGATTAATGATCTTTTCGATCAGATGAAGGGTGCAATGGTGTTTTCCAAGATCGATTTGCGATTAGGGTATCACCAGTTATGAATCAAGGAGGATGACGTCCCCAAGACTGCCCTTAAGACAAGGTTTGGTCATTACGAGTTTATTGTTTTACCGTTTGGACTGGCAAACTCCCCAGGGGTATTTATGAGTTTGATGAATGGGTTGTTCTGCGAGTACTTGGACAAGTTCGTCCAAGTATTCATTGATGATATTTTTATTTACTCTCAGATGATGGAGGATCATGACGATCACTTACGCTTGGTACTACAATGTCTGTGAGAGCACAAATTGTATGGGAAGTTGTTCAAATGCTCGTTTTATCAATTGAAGATTCACTACTTGGGGCATGTCATCTCCGACGAAGGTATCGTCGTGGATCCAAAAAAGGTCAAGGCTATTATGGAATGGCTTGTGCCGACGATTGTCCCAGAAGTGTGTAGCTTCATGGATTTAGCATGATACTATCGATGGTTCGTCAAGGGATTTTCGAAGATAGCAAATCCGATCACGGAATTGCAGAAGAAGAACAAGAAGCTTGTTTGGACCGAGAAATGTGCGGAAGCATTTCGAAGGCTCAAAGAGTTGTTGAAAACTGCACCAATACTAAATGTCCCTGACATGGACGTGGAATTCTTGGTATGCACTGACGCATCCAAGGAAGGCTTAAGTGGATTCTTGATGCAAGACGGTCGAGTGATCGCTTACATCTCGAGGAAAATGAGAAGGCATGAGGATAACTATGCGACGCACGATTTGGAGTTGTTAGCCATTGTTTATTCCTTGAAGGTTTGGAGACACTACCTTGTTGGATGACAATTTGAATTAAGGACGGACCACTGTGGACTACAACACGTCTTTACAAAAAGCGACCTAAATGCGCGACAACGACGTTGGTCAGAATTTCTTAGCGAGTACGACTTAGAGATTACTTACATAAAAGGAACCGTGAACCGAGTGGCAGATGCATTGAGTCAAAGAACACACATATTTTCAATGTTTCTTCTTTAGACAAATCTATGTGAAAAGATTCTAAATTTACAGCGCGACGATGACTAGTACAAAGAGGTCGAGGATTTTATCGAAAAAAATGCAATGATGGTACCAAAATTTGAAGGATTTACATTTGACGATGATGAATTATTGAGGTTTAAAAATAGGATTTACGTACCACCGAACGATGAGTTGAGGAGTTTGATCCTAAACGAGGCTCACAGAATAGTATACATGGCCCACCCAGGAGTCATGAAGATGAGGGAGGACCTTAAGCCCTTATTCTTTTGGAAGGGAATGAAGGCAAACATAGTTAACTATGTGGCCAGATGTCTAGAATGTCAGCTGGTAAAGGCTAAACTTAGACATCCAGCAAGATTACTACAGCCACACGTTATTCCAGAATCGAAATGGGAAGTTATTTCGATGGATTTCATTGTTGGATTGCCACTGACCACAAGGAGACACGACTCAATTTTTGTGGTAGTCAACACTCTGACGAAGAGTGCTCATTTTATTCCTGTGTGTACGATGTATCAGGCACCTGACATAGCTAGAGTTTTCTTCAGTGAGATTGTGAGGCTGCATGGTGTACCTAAGAGGATTATATCCGATTGAGGATCGGTGTTTACCAGATGATTTTGGACTAGTTTCCAAGAGGCCTTGGGAACCCAACTTAAATTTAGTACTGCGTATCACTCGGATATTGACGAGAAGACTGAGCGAACAAACCAAATTTTGGAATACATGTTGTGCATGTACGTGATGGAACAACAAAAGTGTTGGGAATAATTCTTGCCACTGGTAGAATCGCTTATAACAACAGTTACCAAAGCACCATTAAGATGGTGCCTTTCGAGTTTCTTTACGGGTGACCGTGTCGAACAACTTTGAGTTGGGATCGGCTTGAGGATAGGGTCATGGTGGGACCAGAAGTGATCCAAGAAATGGAAGATCAAATGAAAACAATAAGACAAAGGATCAAAGAAGCACAGGATCAACAAAAGAGTTATGTCGATGTGCATCGTGTTGACCGTATTTCCAAAGTTGGTGATCAAGTCTTCTTGCGGGTTAGACCACATAAGAGTTTGATCAAGTTTGAAAAGGGAGCTAAACTCTCTCCTAGGTTCATGGGACCTTTCGAGATTGTGGAGAGAAAGGGTCTCGTGGCCTATGGACTAGCCTTGCATGATTCTTTGAGGCGTATGCACAATGTTTTTTCACTATTCTGTTTTGAGACATTATATTAGTGATCCTAAACATGTTATTGAAATGAGTTCCTTGTAGGTATCAGAAGAGGGGGTTCTCATGGCTGAGTTGATCCGCATCCTGGACCATCGCATTCGACAGCTACGATGTCGAACAGTAGAGCATTTCAAGGTCCACTGGAACAACTATAGTCCACACTCGGCGACCTGGGAAGACGCATATGATATGCGCCAACAATTTCCATTTTTGTTTGATAGATAGACTTATGACACTATGATACACATTATTTCGGCACTTATATACTGTGAAACTTCGAGACAAAGTTTATACCAAGAGGGGGGTGTATGTAACATCCAACACTTGTGCATCTTGAGTGAACTTATTCTTTGAGGACACTTTCTTACAAGTGATCTAGATTATTATACTATTGGCCATTGATTATGATTATGAGGCATTATGGATGAGATTATATGTTATTTTGTTGTATTGACTTAGATAGGTGCTATTGACTCGGTTCTACTGAGTGTGTAGGATTTGGACCTCGAGGATGCAGAGGAATCGATGAAACCATTGGACTCTGTATCGAGTCAGGGAGTGGACTATTGGGGTTTGATTGTTGTATATATGACATATGTGCATCTGATTAGATGTTATGATTATGGATTTTATTTCTGACATGATTCGTTGATGATGTAGGTTGATGATAGCTTACTGACCAGACTCACATGTGGAGTAGAGGAGTCATGCACGACTACCCGAGACATTGAGGGAGAGGTGTGGACAACAGCCCTGCCACAACCTACTAGCACTCCCACTATGGCTCGAATTGTAGGTTAACGATTACCTAGTTTGAGAAGACCCACGATGTCGTGAGGGCAGACTACGACAGTCTCTCACGATGATTCTAAGGGGCACGCAATAAGACAAGGGCCTTATTCATTAGAGGCCCTTAGTCTCCCACAAGATCACCTGATGGAATATTGACTCCAGGGTTTTTTTATGTCTACCAAGTCAGTCAAGAGGTGAGTGGCACCCTTGGAGCACGTAGTGCATCCTGAAGGGCACGTTGCTCAAGGGAAGCAGAATGAGGCGAGTGGCACCCTTGGAGCACCCAGTGTGTCCTGAAGGGCATGTCACATTATTAACTAATAAGTGAATAAACCTAGATGGCCTTAGAACAAATGATGTGATGAGAAAGATTTAAAAATAATTTTTTTCCCTAATAAAAATGTCGCCCAACCTCGAAAATTAAAATCTAGGTCTAAGTGATGCTTGTGAAAAATAAATAAATAATAATAATAATAATAATCTTTAAACATGTGACGATAAGGGGGTAAGCCATTCGATTAATTTATAAAAATCAAATTACTTTGGGAATTACATTTTTAACGTAAAAGGAAATAATTTTTTTGTTAGTTATGCTAATTAAAAATTTATTAATTAAAAGAAAAAGGGGAAAAAGGTAATTCCTACACTCGCTAATTTGAGTTTTAGATAAAAAGGGAAAGAGGGAAATTTTAAAGAATTAGGAAATTAAGGGAAAAAGGGGGAAACTTAAAGAGAAAGAGAAACATAAGGAAAAAGCAGAATGACTAACTTAGCAAGGAATCTTGCCTTTAAGAACTTTCTAAATTGAACTCAACTAGTAAATTAGTAAGGGGGTAAGTCATTAAAATGTGTAAGGGAATATGGGGACACCTAGGAGTGATTCTAGGAATTCTTTTAGGTGGGTGAGGGAAATAGGAGTAATTAAATAATTAATGAAATTAATTTATGGTGCAACGAAGGGGATGGGTGACACATGTACGGGGATGATTTTTCTGAATTAAATTATTGAACAATAAATTAAATGGAAATTTGGGAAAGAAAATGACTTAGAAACTCTATATAAAGGAGGGAGGAGGAGAAGGATGGAAGGGTTCTATTCTGCATGACGTTACGCTGCAGAATTTTAGACTTGACTGACTTATCTTGTGGGAGTTGGGATACCCAGCTCGGTGAGGAGTGGTAACTCGGCCTTGCAAGGTGAGTTGGGAGCTAGTTGATCCCTGGTTTAGTGTGTGTGGCCCCTTTGCAGCTCGGGGGCCTGAGGGGGAAGAAGAGAACCCCTAGCATTGGCTAGGAGGTACCGGTGAAATCACAACTGTCGGCAAGCGGGAGTTGCACGAAGCACGTGGGACAATGACTTGGAGCAGGTGACTTGGGCTATGGTACGCTTTCTTTTATTCTGCATGGTAGATTATTATTGAACTTATGCTTTCATTTATGTACTTTTAACTGTGTAAAGAAGGTGTTGGACTTAGCATTTTAATTGAGAACTTAATTTTCCCTTAGCCTAAAGCTCGTTGCTTGACTTGAGTCCCTTGGCTTTCGATCCCTGAATGTTGTGACTATCCTATTGGTTTTATTGATTTATTGTGAAGAGGTGTGCTTTAATTCGTCCTCATCCCTAGATCATCATTCCATGCCTAAGAAGTTGTCTAGGACCCGGATGGTCCTCACTTCGGTTTTAATAGACCTATAGATCCTACAACCCTGCTTTTCTGTGCGTGGATGACAAGCGAAGGATAGTTTGTCCGGTTGTCTACCTCTGTTGGTTGTTCTTGGTTGAGTGATTATCTTATGCCTTGTTGCAATTGATTACCTCTGTGATTGTTATTCCCTTCCCACTATGAACTGCTTATGATCCTCTACGTTGATCCATGTGTTTTGATACGCTTCCTGGCAATTATTTAAGGTTGCGTTTTTAATGCTTCTCCTGGATATTTTACTGTGTGTTTTTACTTACTACTGGTCTTCCATTACTCTGCGATTTTACTCAGCCTTGGCCACTCTAGACTTTGTCTTATTCTTCCATTACTCTGTTTTTTTATATTATTCAATGGCATTTACTCTCTGGAATTCAACACACTTAACCACAAAATTTTTAAACTTTGTGTTGTTAATATATTCCTGGATAATTTACACTCTGCGTTTTTTTCTTTTTTAACACCTTTAATGGAAAATTCTACCCGACGGTCTTACCCTGCAATTGTGAGTATGGTACTTAGTCGGAAAAGGAGTGAGGACCTGGTTGTGGCCCCAGGAGATTTGGTGTCAGTCCCAAGTGAGGTTGACTGGAAGAGTTCTCTTGCTGGTCAGGTGCGCTCGCCAGTGAGTTTGGTGGGACTGTAGGAGGCGGTAACGAGGATAAGGCCAGGTTGAAAGAGGGCCCTGGGTGAAAACCCAGTGAATTTTCATAGAGGGAAAGCCATTCCAGCCGAGTAGTGGAGGGCGAGGAGAGGACTGGGAGGTCACTAGGACCTTGTCGTGACTGTGACGGAGAGGAGTGCGAGGAATATGAAGTAGGTGATGAGTTAGGGGATGGTGCAAGCGGCGGTCTGAGAGCCACTTTCGACCATCTTGGCTGCCAGGCCGAGCCGCGCCTTGATTATCCTCTTTGCCTTGGCATTCCGGTGGCGCTGAGGGGGAATGCAGGCGCAGGGAGGAAGCACAGGTAATCGAGGTGTAGCTGGAAGCAATGCATGTTGCAGGGGAGCTCAGCGAAGGGAGGGAACCTCTGCAAATGCAACTGACAGGAGGCATGGCGTCGAGGCAACTGAAGGAGTCAAAGGCGCATGGACAGAGTAAATTCGAATTCATGGCATTGTGCCATCGAAAAGGCAACAAGTTGAGGCTAGGCGCACCGAGAGTAATGGTGTCTGGGCCATCGCGATCTAGGTTTAAATGCAGTGGCGGGATGGTGTGCCACGCTCCTGTCACATGGCCATCGCCATGCTGGTTGTTTCGTGCCCCCTCTGGATGACATTTGTCTCGCACTAGCACCCCATCCGAGGGTTCACAGTCCATTTTTTAATTGTCTACACATTCTTTCTTATATCCTAGGTTTTCCAGGTAAATATTTTATGAGTTGTCGTATGATGAATGTCGAACAATGGACTTCATATGTTGTTCTGAAAGAGAATGAGACGTACCCAGGAGAGATAATTGTTGGTTCTAAATTCTAGACAATGCTAATAAAGTATCATGAATTCGAAATGCTCAGAAATTATCGTCGATCATGCGGTGCGTCGAATACAAATTCTAAATTGCTGAATACAATTGTGAGCTATGCCATATTGGTAGGTTAGGCATTTAGTTTCCTCATTCAATTCACTACAAGGCAGATCCACCATGCCAGCGAGAGCGGATTCGATGGATTTGGCGAATCTCATGGGGTGAATAACCATACACGTCGATTGAATACCAACGATGAGGGGACGAGGGGACATGTTACGAAAATCAAAATATTTACAGTGAGTGGACAACTTACCATGATCAGAAAACAAAGACGATGGATGGCTAACACGCATGACATCCATCATTATGGGATGACATGGGATATACACCATAATCAATAACCATGTAGCAGCCTCCCAATCATTGGGCTGCTACATGGTGGATAACCTCTGCCATGTCATCACACTCTCCTCTACACGTTAAAACATATGTGAGAATTATTCTCACGATGACCAAAAGGAAATAGACATACAATGATGAGTTCGTTATTTTAGGGTTTTTGATAGAATGACATATTAGAGTTTATAATTTTATTTTTTGGGGGTTTGGGGAATAAGTTGTATTATAGTTAGAGATTTTTTATTTTTTGTTTTATTTATTTCCTTTATTTTTTCCAAAAAATGAGTTAATTCGTCAAAAGCTAGCACCTTTGATCAAAGGAAACATTTCTTTTTCGAGGAGCCTTCCTTTGCATCCCCTTAAAAGGAGACATGAAAGAATGCCTTCTTGGAATGCCCACACTCCTGGTGTGGAGAGTGTGTCCCCGACTCTTGAGACATGTCCCAGTGTAACATTGGATTCTATCCACAACATTGAGATCATTTATGCCCTCTTGAAATACCCACACCCCTTAGTGTGGGGAGTGTGTCCCTCATTCTTGGGACATGTCCCAATGTAACATTGACTTCTATCCACAAAGCTTTTTCACTAGGATCATTTGTACAAATATAGATATAAAAACCATGTGAGGGTTGAAGGTCTCCTAGAACACACAACAATATTATGGAAACAATTTGAGAAAACACAATGGAAGAAAACACCAACATATCAACATAAAACATTACATGTAAACCTCAATGAATTATAAATGGTTAAATTTTTTTTAAGATGTATGCCAATGTGAGATTGACTTATAATAAGTCATAAATTCTTCTCCTAAATTAGGAGTTTAGAATTGGGTTTTTCATTCTTCAAATTCAATCTTTTTAGCTAAATAAAATTATAATATAAGATTGAGTTTTTTTTTTTCTTTATCATTTTTAAAATTCAATTTTTCTAACTAAGTAAATATCATTTTGATATGGTTCATTCAGTTGTTCCAAATTCTAATAGTTGAAGTTGTTATAAAGAATAAAATCATTTTAACAAAATTTTATTTTATGATTTAGGTTTTCATTATATGAATAAAATTATGATTTTTAAGGAAATTTAAAAAAAAATCCTTTATATAATAAAAATCTAAATCATAAAATTTTGTTAAAATTATATATATATATATATATATATATATATATATATATATATATATTTAATAATTATTTTCATTTAATCTAATAAAAATTTATGATTTAAATTTTTATTATTTAAAAAAAAATATGAATTTTAATCAAATTTTATAAAATTAAAAAATATATATATAAATATTTTTTTTTAATTTAAAAAAAATAATAAATAATAAAAAAATCGCACATCATGTTTTTAAGTAATAAGTCCATTTGCATTTAACATTTACTAATAATAGCAATTAATAACTATGCTCACTAAGTGTCAACCAGTGTTTTATGTTTTTGGTGGTTAACTTGCTCCATTGACTTAGGAGCACGACTCATCTCCTCCAATAATTTTGGCCTTCCCTTCCGCAGTTACCATGTGTTTACTTCCCAGCGAAACACTTCAAGTCTTGGGCCGTACTTGATTTGACACTTCTCTTTTATACTCGAAGGAATGTTATTTTTCTGAGATAATATAATAATGTAAATATAAAATGTTTCCAATTTATAAATAAAAAAATAAATTGATGGTGTTTATTACTACACTTATTGATAATGGGCAGATTTAATAGGGGTTTAGTGCTTAATAAGTTTTTTATGAACAGAATTAAATATGGCTGGAATATTCTTAGCAGTCACACAAAATAAATGGCTGTGATTTCAATCATTAACTTCCTAGCTATTATAACTATTTATGTGTTTACTTTTTTACATTTATCTAATCATATTTAAAAATTACTTTGATAGCTAACTGATTGCCACTTAAGTGATTAACAGAAATTAAAATATTAACACCACATAAATGAAGCTCAACCCTTTATTTGTCAAGATTTTATAGATTATCTTCCTTGTATGTTAAAATATGACTATTAATTATTACTGAGATTCATTAGTAAAATTAGTTCGACAACAGGAGATTCATTAGTAAAATTAGTTCGACAACAAATTATTTACTTTTCACAACTTACATTATTTACTCCGCCATGAATTTTTCTACGTTTTTACTGTGTCAATTAGGATTATTTTTTAACTATTTATTGCAACATGGATTTTCCTCTACATTTTTACTATGTCAATTAAGGTTTTTTTTTAAATAAGCTGGAGATTTTTACTTAGCGGAGATTACCAGCGTCGGCGTTCACCAGCCGCGAGTTAACGGCTGTGCTAGTGATATAAAATTAAGCAATTTACTCCCAGAAGAAAGTGCTAACACAGTCTCTTATTCATTTTGAAGAAAAATATTAAAAGCAAAATAACAGTTTGTACACTTCAGAGGACCATCCTCTTTTTCAGTTCACACTGGGAATCCGACGTTAGTGATCTGTGGTTTGATATGGAACACAATTAAAACTTGAGAAAGGAAGAATCTCTACTATTTATGTTTACAGTTTTTGAAGCTAGGTGCTGTTCTGTAGCCGTTTTGGACCTTGGTCACCCACGTTCCGTCATCAAAACAGTACTAGTAGGCTGGGGAGGATATGCAGAAGATGCAACAATTTCCAGATTTGATGTCTCTACTTGTTTTGAAATGGGATGTTGTTTTGTAGCTTCTGAGCACTCTGGGGCTTCGGTTGCTTCATATTTTGAGTGGGAACATCTTGAAGAGATGTCCGAATTTTCAATGTCTCCCTTACTGCTGTACGTGCCCATTAAGTGCAATCCAGAAGATCCATGGCTTGGAGTTATTTCCACACTTCGAGTTCCCCCTCCGCTTGAAGATCCAGACTTTGAATTTTTGTTTTTCTTAGCTCTTTGGTACCATCTTCTCAAGCCACTAGCTATCGGTTCTTCAAATATGGTGTTCTTCATCTGAGAACCCATCTGCATAGTACATCCATCAGTTTTGAGAGCATATTTCTGTATACTTGAAGTTTAAAAGGACCAGAACTACTTGTACAATTTGCTGAAAATATTTACCCAAAACTTGAACTACATTTTTTCTGTATACTTGAAGTTTAAAAGGACCAGAACAACTTGTACAATTTGCTGAAAATATTTACCCAAAACTTGAACTACATTTTTTTTTGAATATTGGAAAACAGTTTACTTTATATTTCAAAGGAAACTTTCCATTACATATAGTCTACAAGCCATTACAACAACACTTATTCATGTTAATCATTTTTAAGGGAAATGAATAAACAATCATTCCTCACAACCATCCAAGCTATACCCAGTTGACTTATATTCATTGTATCTATATACCTAAACATCCACAAAATATATATTCTTTTATTGACAAAGTTTTATACATAGAGGATGTGGTATTAAGTAAAGTGGGTTGTGCAATTTTTTTCTAATATTTAGAATTTGATGAGCAAAATTTAGTACAATTTGGGCCAAATCAACATGTGTTTTGTCTTAAAATTCAGATAATTAAAATTAATTTAAAAAAATAAATGCAATTTCAACAATCAGAAGTGGACCAAATTCCTGTTTCATTAGAAACAGAACAATATGAATACCAATTATCAAACGCCTTCTGATCAAACAAATTGAAATCCACGATCTTTAAATTTTCCTAACGGACAAACGTACTGTAGGTATGAAATTTAAGCATGATCTGTCTATATGAAAAATTAGCATGAACAGTCTATAAGGCTTAATGACATATATTTTCTGTAGAAATCAAACAATAAGAATAGAGTGGCATTGAAAATTTATGCGA
>ML824598.1:39550-67173 GCA_009831015.1 Picea engelmannii | reverse complement strand
GAGGAAGAGATGTCCTACACATGGTTAAGGGAATACCATTGGGAGGTGCGTATCGATATCAATTTCATGAAATAGGAAGGGATTGAAATTCCGTAAATTTTGTTTGATTTGTGTGGAGTCTTTATATGTGTCTCAGGCACTCAGTGTTCTAGTTCTTTTTGCTAGTTCTTATAAAGGTGTTATGGTTCAGTGGAATGTTGAAAGAAAGAGTCATAAGTTATTTGCATCATCAATCACTTGTTCATTTCATGGGTATTCATGTAAAGCATCTTGTAATATTTTTTTAACACCTGGTATAGTTAGAATTGTAAATTTTTTGGGGGATGATCTAAACAATGCCCTTTGTGCTTGTGCAGTTGCGTGCAGAGGATGCTAACTCTCCAGTAACTTATGCTCTTGTTTTTGGAGAAGATGGTGCCAAATACTTGGTAATATGGTTAATCATTTGATTTAAAGATGATTATGAGGCAGTTGCATATGATTAGTCATTTGGTATAACGATAAGTGACAGTTGCAGACACTTGTATTTTTTTATTTTCATGCAGCCTCTTCCGACAAAGTTGGTTCTACAGAAGAGAAGGTCAAAGGAGGGGAGGTCTAATGAAGACATTGAAAGCCAGTATCCTGTACCTTCAAGGGTGACTATAAGAAATAGATCTCTTACACAAAAGGAGGAAGAACAGCGAGACTCTGGTAGAGCAATGCTTATGGAGGTAATGGTCTATCAATTTGTATATAGATGCATTTGCCTCTTAAACTTGAAACCTTCTAAAATAAAGTTGAACAGAATTGGCATTAATTTTTGTTGTTGTCTTCTGTCGATGTCTTCTTCACTCATCCTTTGACTCGATTTCTAATATTTCTCATTGTGAATGTCATCTGGCAAGCAGCATTTGTGTTGTATTTGGATTTCACCAATGGTGTACCATATTTTATGGGTTTAACTGAATCATATATAAAATCTAGACAAGGAGTGTTAGGAGTTATAGTGTGAGTTTTGGGCCCGAAATAATTCAGGTGTGGTCTCCTCTCATTTTATGCAAAATCATCTAAAAGTATAGCTGTACAACTATACATACTATATGCATCGAGTAATTATAGATTATTGAAGGGAAGAGATAAAGTGACTGCTAATGGGAAAGATGAAATGAAGGGAACTTATTTTTGTGTGAAACGGGAAAACAAACAAAGTAATTAGGTTTCAAAATTATTATAAATGGACTAGGAACAAATCTTGGTGATTAAAAATATATTTAAGTAGTTTACATTTAGGTCCTTATTTTACATGTTAATTAATATAAAAAATAAGCTCAGTTTCAGTCTTCAATGAATATAAAAAATAAGATCAGTTTCGGTCTTGAATGTTAAGGGTCTACTTTTAGAATCTTTTAGTTTTCAAATGGACTCCAATTCAACCCACTGCACCATAGGAAATGTCTCAGAAAAGGTAGAATTAGGATGTAGGGTAACTTAATAGAAATGCCTGTTTCCTATAATATTATTATTGCTTTACTTGTTGCATGAAAGATGCATTCACTAGTGCCAACATTGACCTTTGGGAAGACATACCTCTTTTCTTCATTAAGCCCCGAGTTTTTTGAGAATTTACATTCTCATTTGCCTTGCAATTTCATTTACTAACACTTGAATTCTGGTTGTTTTATGTTTTTGTTGTTGTTAGACATATGTTATAATTTTTTCCTTTTTCAGGGTCAAGCGAATACTGTGGGAAATATCAGTGGTTCAAAGCGCATGGCATCTGATGAAGACATCCATAGATCTAGACATAAATTAGGGCGAGTGGAAGAAACTGGAGTGGAAGAAACTGATCAAAACCTGAGTGGAGATGAATATATGTCTGAGTAAGTTTTACAGAAAATCAGGGCTCATTGTTTTCCTCCAAGAGAAGGGTCAAACAAGAAATATGGATCCCTGTGTGTTTTCTATGGCCTGTGAGAGAATTGTATATGCAGGTGAGTCTACCTACTTGATGCAAATGCCATGCTGTTGGGGAATTTGATGTCACTTTATAGAGGTGTTTTGAAACATTACATCACACTCAGCAGAAATATCCTTGAAATTCAATAATTATGAGATTAGCTGTAGCTTTTGCAAGCCGTGTTTTATAGCCAATATTGATTCTTTATTCTCTGCCTTCTGATATTCAAGAATCTGTATCTATGTCACCTGTAAGATTTACAATTAACAGTTCAATTTCATACTTTGGAGGGGTAAATAAATGTCTTTGTATCTATTTATCCTCTGCTTTTGCGGGAATACATTTTGAGAAAAATCAGAATAATGTATCTAGTAGGAGGCGAGATTTATGAATCTTCCTATCCAAACACATGCATTTCTTTTTAAAGGATGGTTTCAGATTCTTTCATTTCTGTTTCTCGACATAGTGCTTGGCTGGAAACATGCATGGCGAATGTGTGAGCTATTGTTATCTCAATATTAAAATGGCATTGAGACACCGCTGAATGAACATTATATATCTATAAACCGACTTGTCAAAATCAAACTTTTTAGTTCTCGAGTGCTTTGATTCACCATTTTGGACAAGAATTGAAATTGAGCTATACTTTCCTTCAATATTGTTGTGATGTGGGCGGTAATGTAATGTTTTATCTGTACACGGAAAAAAAAATAACTTTTAACATTTTGGTTTCAATTATTTCACATTCATATTTGTGAATCTCTGATATTCAATTTGTCAGTATGATTTTCCATGTAACTACGGTGAATAGATTGTGGTTGAATTACTTTTGCCTTAGCATTTCAGGGAAGAACTAAAACTGAGTTGCCTGGGAATTTCTCAGTATCTTTATTCATGCACTTAGGATTTAATCCTTTTGGTCAGGGTGCTTGTATAAACAGTAAGGTAGTTAACAACTCGATTTCAAACAGTACTTTTTGCTCGAAGTTAATGCATTTGGAATAACTGTGTTTTAGAATTCCTGTCTAGCAGTGTCAAATGCATTTATTGGGCTGGGTTTTATTGATTATTGTATTTCTTTTTGGGAAGCACTGTTTATATAAACTTACAACAATCTTGTTGGCTAAGCTGCTGCCCTTTGAGGGCTGTATCTATCAAAATCACCCAGTTCTTGTAACTGGTCTCATCAACATCCACTTGGAGGTTTTGAACTTGGGTTTTCACATTAATAGAAGATCAATCATCTTGCTGCCTATCATTAGATCACATTCATGTGAGCTAGCTTTTATTTATTTTTGACAAAAATGCCTTTTCACATTTTGTATTACCTGATAAAAATTTGATTCTGAAATAAACATCTAATATGGTAATTTAAGCTCTTATTTTATAAATTTAATAAAAAGTCAATGATTATCTCAAGACTCAAGACTAAATGTACTAGGAAAGATAATTGGTGTATTCTAACATTATTTTTCCATGTTATTGAGACACAGTAATTCATAGAGGGGATCCGATTTCGCCCAAGATAGCTCCTGATGTATGATTTTGACCAAATTTAACTATATTATTGATTTATGATAGCTATAATTCTCTGCCCTTTCAAACAAAATTTTATATATCTCTTAGAATGTAGTATTCAACTCATCATTTCTCTGAAGCACTTGTTTACGTCTGAGATATCCAACATAAATCAATAATATCAAACATATTAATTATTTCATTAATTGCCTGCTCCTCTATGAGCTGTTGCAACGTAATTAATTCCTTCACTTTAACAATGCTCTTGAACCCATTTATATCCATTTCTTCTTCGGTGAGATGTAAACTTTGTCAACATTGTGATCAGAATAAAAGTTTCCATTCCATTTCACAATAAAAATTACCCTTTTATTTCATGCTGTTGCAACGTAATTAATTCCTTCACTTTGACAATGCTCTTGAACCCATTTATATCCATTTCTTCTTCGGCGAGATGTAAACTTTGTCAACATTGTGATCAGAATAAAAGTTACCATTCCATTTCACAATAAAAGTTACCCTTTTATTTCATACATAGGATCGTATATTCTATGTTTTTAAGCATGCATTTGACATGCAATTTTAAGTAAATAGCTATGGATACAAGTATACAGGTTTACAATTTGGGGTCCAATAGATTTTAGTTGTATTTGACTTGGTAATGTGCATGTTTTAAGGAAAGCATGTGAAAAGGGAATTGTAGAGCACTGTTATTGAGATTTTTATTTTATTTTTGCAACAAATATATTCACACTACAACTGATCATTATGTTAGTAGGAGGCATCACTTCCTTGTGGCTGCCCCCATTAGCATAAGGATTATGGTATACTAGAGTTTATATGTTGTTGTGGGCCACATCTCTCAACCAATGTGGGATTAATTTTTTTTATAGAGAAGTATTTGTCATAGAAACAAATTTAAGATGCACAGAATTTAGACATATCTAACTTAGTAATGGGCAATTTTTAGGAAGACATACGAAATGGGTATCCAATCAATCATTATTTCAGTAGGTGGCACCACCCTTTTGTGGCTGCCTCCGTTGGCATAATCATCATGGTATATTGGAGCTTATATGTTGTTGTGGGCTACATCTCTCAATGCCATTGGTAATTTATTTCTTTTTGCATGGAGGGAGGGGGAAAGGTCGAGCAACAAGCATATTCACACTGCAACTAATCAACTATTATGTTAGTAGAAGGCACCACTCCCTTGTGCCTGTGCCCAATGACAAAAGATCATACTATATTGGAGCTTATATGTTGTTGTGGGCTACATTTCTCAACCAACATGGGATTAATTTTTTGTATAGAAGTATTTGTGTCGTAGAAACAATTCCAAGATGCACATATCTTAGCTTAGGCATACCGGACTTAGTAATGGGCATTTTTTTATGAAGGCATGTGAAAGGGGTACTATAAAGTGCTATGAGTTAGATTTTTATTTTTATTTTTGCACCGAAGGAGTGGGGAAGGTTGAGCAACATGGATATTCACACTACAACCAATCAACAATTATGTTAATAGGAGGCACCACTCCATTGTGGCTGCCCCTATTGACATAAGAATCATATCAAATGTAATGGCCTAGTTTACTGAAGAAAAATACAAGCAAGAATTTATCCATGTAACAACCGAATCTACTAAAGCAAATACAAAATTTGCCATAAAATAATCCAAACAATCATTGATTCTTCATTGAAATTCTTAGTTAGAGGAGCAGTGAGAGGTAAGGAACTTCCAGTGGTGAAGAAACACAATAAAAAAGTGGGGGACGACTCTCCACCCAACCACAAACCTTGCTACTTTAATCTTTAGTAGCAGGTCATCCTTGAGCCCTCAATTTACTACCATGCCAACGATTCCTTAGCTTTGCCCTCTCTATAACTCGGCCAAAAGAGAAATGTGTCAAAGAGAGAGATACCATTTTCTCATTGTTTTCCTCTTTATATAGAGTCAATTCATGGTAAAGCATTGGATCCCTAGGATCCTTTACTTAATTCTTTATTATATTTTAAGGTTTCCCCATAATTGTTGTTACTTATTTTACCATTTTCTTTAATTACCCAAGTATCTACAACAAGAACTTATTATGACCTTTTTTACAATAATTATTATATACTTTGTTATTATTATTTATTCATATAAATACTTATCATGACCATTTTAGAAGAATTATTATATTCCTTATTATTACTTATTTATTTATATATTTAATAATAATATCGGGCATGAGATACACCTTCCTCCAAGGAAATTTGTTTCAAAGTTAGTTTTGATTATGTTACTTATAGGTTTTTAAATAGTTTCTCCTTAAAGGAACTTCGTCCCGAAGTTGGTTTTGATTATGTTACTTACAGGTTTTTAATTAGTTCACAATATTCTTCAACACCCTATGTTATATCTTGTACCTTGCACAACACCCTCTCTTGGACTAGTATAAAGCCACCCAAGTGATTACAATAGACATCGAAAGTCCACATCACAACATCGGGGAAGCGTGAGTTCTCTTTAGCTATCCTTCCCGACTTTTGGAACCAGGTTTAAAGCCTATCGGTCTATTCAAAGCACCAAGGCTTGAGGTCTCATCTTCCCAAACAACCATTTGGATTGGTACTCACATACACCAGACTTCTCGAAAGGCTATCTTAAACTCCCTCCACAACAACCAGGGACAACCCTAGGCATCGAAGTCATATCCCACAAAACCATCGACAAGCAATGCTCCAATCCTTCTTTAGGACTTTGTTATTACAACTCCAATACAAGGCATAAAAATTACTGGCATAAGTAGTAGATTAAGTTGTCCACAACCCATAAGATGTTACTTAAAATAGTCTCTTTTGTGGTTATGGGTTCCCACAAGACCATCAAATAAATTGGCTCTCTCAGCCCACTATCACAACCTTCTCAACCCATTGGTGGATAACTTCACAATCACCACTTCACACATGCAATCAATGCATTAGTCATAATATCAACATCTCAAAGGAAGAATTTAGATGCTAACTCTTGCATGTCCTCATGAGAATACATCATTGTCAATCACCACATAATCTTGCATGTCATCATAAAATATCTTATCATAAAGAATTACATGCAATTACATCATGTCATCACATCAAGGGATATACTATGATAAAAAATCTAACCTCAACATATCTTTGTCAAGATATAACATTGCATCAACATAATAGATGAAACCACATGTTATCATAGCATAGCATCAATAAAATGATAATCATATTAACACATAAGGCATACCAACATTAAAACACCACAAACCTTCTTATCTTGATTTAAATTTGGGTTCATGTGCCAATCCAGGAACATAATATTTGAAAGAACAAAAAACATGGACATTAGTTTATGCGCTAAAACATAAATTCACTCAATCATGCAAAGACTCCTAAACAGTCACATGTAAATGAAATCCAACCTTTTACCATTACGTTCATAAGCCAAATTGTTTTAAAAATATCATATCCTTTGCAAACATGTTTGATAGTAAAGGAGAGAGTCTCAAAGCAACCACCTCTTTCATCTTTGATTTTGGATCATGATGGTGTGGTGCAGGTAACCAATTGTTGGGTATGTGTTATATTCTTTGCATGTGTGTGTGTGGGCGCGTCAGATTCGATAACTACGTCTGACGATCCCAAATTCTTTCGCTCTTTGTGTCGTGTGTGTCGGGCCCTTCCTAGGGGGGCCCAGGTATGGCTTCCTTGGTTACGCACAACGNNNTTTTTTTTTTTTTTTGCGGTTTTTGCTATTTTTAGCGGTTTTCTAAATTAATTCTGGATTAAGGGATTAGGTTTTTGGTAGCAACAAAATACCTAAAACATTGAATATATTGTATGGTGAATGGTGAAATTAATACAATGAAGAATTGAAAGGTGCAACACCAAGGAAGACTGGCTTTCTCCTGGTTAAGGGTTTCTGACGTAAATCTCTATGTACTATGTGTATGAGCCATTGATTATTTTTTGTTTTGCTTAAGAATCTATATGCATTACTTTACTTCACAGATTTAAAAATTACATGTGGTATCAGAGCTCGTTTTTGGCTTCAGAGGGACACCTTTGTTGCTGAGGGTTTGGCTTGGTCTTGATAGATCAAGTCTATCTTGGGTTTGTGATAAACTTGGGTTTAGTGGGAGCTTTTGTAGTGGTGATTCGAGTGTAGAAAAAGGAATGGCGAGCTCTTCTAGAATCGAGGTAGAGAAGTTCAATGGTAAAAACTTTGAGCTATGGAAGCTCAAGATGGAGGACTTCTTGTAAACAAAGAACAATGGATCGCTGTGGATCTTGGTACACTGCCTACTGGTATGCTGTCTATTAGCACACAGGCCACTGGTACACAACCTACTGGTACACAAACTACTAGTACACTACCTACTAGTATGTCGAAGGAATATTGAGAGAAGTTGGACAAAAGAGCAATGAGTACTATTCGATTCTGCCTGACAGATTCGGTGTTGTTGAATGTCTTAGGAGAATCTACAGCCAAGGAACTATGGGATAAGTTAGGGAATTTGTATCAATCAAAGTCCCTGATAAACAAGTTGTTTCTTCGAAAGAAGTTGTATCATCTTAGGATGGAAGATGGGGATTCTGTGACAGAACATCTAAATGCCTTTAATACTCTGGTAAGTCAACTCGTTTATGTTAATATTACGATTGCAGAAGAAGATAAGTGTATTACTTTGTTATGTTCTTTGCCAGACTCTTGGGATAATTTGGTTGTAGCAATTGGTAGTACCACTCAATCTACATTGAAGTATGATGATGTAGTTTCATCCTTGTTATCTGAAGAGGTGAGGTGGAAAAACATGGATGGTCATAGCACATATGTTTTATTTGTAAGAAGTTGTACCCAAGACATGAATCTTGGTAAGTCTTCGAATGGGGAGGGGAGATCTAAATCTACAGGTAGATCTAAGTCTCCAGGAAAATCTTTGAGGAAATGCTGGAAGTGTGGTAAAACAGGGCATTATAAGAAGGATTTCAAGTCTAAGAAGGTTGATAAACCAAAGGGATCTGATAAAACCTCTTCCACAGAGGTGAAAACCTCCACTAAAGAAGGAGGTGATGTTTACCTGACATCTATAGGTACAGATGCAGACAATGATGTATGGTTGATCGACTCAGGTGCGTCATACCATATGACTCCTCACAGGGAGTGGTTCTGTGAATATGAAAAATATGATGGTGGTGATGTATTCCTAGGAGATGACTCGACAACCAAAATTGTGGGACGTGGAAGGGTTAAGTTGTTGCTAAAAGATGGAAGGTTTATAATTCTCCCTAGGGTTTTGCACATTTCAAAACTAGCCAGGAGCCTAATATCTGTAAGCAAGTTAGATGATGTAGGAGTGGACACTGTGTTGGGAAAGGGCACTTGCAAGATGGTACAAGGAGCAATGGTGTTGATGAGGGGAGTTCGGTGTGGAACTCTGTACAAGTTGTTGGGAATCACTTATATTAATGGGTGTAACAGTTCTGTTGTCCCTGAGCAGAGAAATAAAGAAGACAAGACCAATATTGTCCCTAGAAAGAAGACCATGCTGTGGCATCAAAGACTGGGACATATTGGAGAAAAAGGGCCTTTGAACACTACACGGTAAAGGTATGGTTGAAGGTATGTCTAATTGCACTCTGGATTTTGATTTCTGTGAACATTGTATATATGGAAAACATAATCGAGTAAGATTCCCATCTGGTGCTACAAGAGCAAAGGGGATCTTAGAGTTGATACACAGTGATGTGTTTGGACTTGTGTTTGTTCCATCACTAGGAAAATCTGTGTATTATGTTTCATTCATAGATGATTTCTCAAGGAACACATGGATTTATTTTCTTAGAAAGAAATTTGAGGTATTTGATAAACTTAAAGAGTTTAAGGCTCTGGTAGAAAATCAGACAGAGAAGAAAATAAAGGTATTGAGGATAGATAATGGTGGAGAATTCTGTGGAAATGAATTCAAAGAATTATGTAAGAAGTGTGGTATAGCAAGGCAAAATACTACTCCTTACACACCTCAACAGAATAGAGTTGTAGAAAGGATGAACATGACACTGATGGAAAAAACAAGGAGCATGCTTAGTGGTGTCGAGTTAGGACATGAATTATGAGCAGAGGTAGTGGGTACAACATGTTACCTAGTCAACTGATCACCCTCATCAGCGCTAGATGATAAAACTCCACACGAGGTATGGACTGGTAAGACACCCTCTCTTGAACATCTCAGAGTGTTTTGTTGTGATGCTTATGTACATGTTCCAAAGGAAAATAGGAGTAAGTTGGATAATAAAGCTAAAAAGCGTATCTTTATGGGTTATAAAGATGGTGTGAAAGGTTATAAGCTTTGGAACTCAGAAACTAAGAAGATTGTTTACAGTCAGGATGTTGTTTTTAGAGAGGTAAAAGATGTGTCCAAACATGAATTCCTACCAAGGCAAGACGAACCTGAGAAAATAGATCTTGAGTTGGATGATGCAAAATCTGAATCATCTGAAGAAGAAGAAGCAGAAGAAGAAGAACCTCATACCCCAGTATTGAGGAGATCAGTGAGGGAAAGAAGGCAACCAGAAAGGTATATTCCACTTAATTTTCGTTCTAATTTTGCTTTATCTATTACTGATGATGATCCCAGAACTGTTAGGGAAGCAATGAATTCAGAGGATAGTAAACCATGGAAGAAGGCCATGGTTGAAGAAATGGATGCCTTGGATAAGAATGAGGCATGGGATATAGTTGAGTTGCCAGCTGGAAGAAAATATGCTGGTAGCAAATGGTTTTTTAAGAAGAAGTTTAATGCAAAAGGAAAAGTGGAGAAATACAAAGCTCAATTAGTAGCAAAAGGTTATTCCCAGGTAGAGGGAATCGACTTTGGTGAGATTTTTTCTCCAGTTGCCAAGTTAACGTCTATTAGATTTTTTTTTTATCTATTGTTGTTGCTTTTGATCTTGAAGTGGAACAGATGGATGTGAAGACAACATTCCTACATGGGGATCTGGAAAAACAAATCTACATGAAGCAGCCAAAAGACTTTGTAGTGAAGGGAAAGAAAGAGCTGGTGTGTAAGCTAAAGAAGTCACTATATGGTCTGAAGCAATCACCTAGGATGTGGTACCAAAAGTTTGACACATACATCCTTGTATTGGGATTTGTGAGAAGCAGGGCTGATCATTGTGTATATTCCAAGCAGGTTGGTAATCACTTCATTTATGTAGTGTTGTATGTTGATGACATGTTGCTGGGAGGAAATGACATGGATGTTATCAAGGAGGTGAAATCTCAGCTATCCTCCAAATTTGACATGAAGGATCTCGGTGTTGCTAACTTCATTCTGGGAATGGAGATTAAAAGAGATCGTGCAAACAAGAAACTCTAGTTGAATTAGAGAAAATGTGTTGAGACAATATTACAGAGGTTTAATATGCATGGAAGTGAATTGGTCAAGGTTCCTATTCCCATAGGTGTAAAGTTATCCGTAGATTAGTGTCCCAAGACACATGAAGAAGAAGACATGTCCCATGTTTCGTATGCCAGTGCAGATGACAGTTTGATGTATGCAATGGTATGTACTAGACCGGACAATGCACATGCAGTGAGAGTTTTGAGCATGTATATGTCAAAACCAAGGAAGGAGCATTGGACAATAGTAAAGAGGGTCTTCAGGTATCTTCGTGGCACTACCAGTTATGGCTTGTGCTACTAAGGAAGACCAGGATTGGACAGAGTGGTGGACATACATGGCTTTGTTAATGCAGACTGGGCTGGAGATCTGGATCACAGAAGATCTACAAGTGGGTATGTGTTTAACCTATTTGGAGGAACAATCAATTGGATGAGAAAACGACAGGCTATAGTGGCACTTTCAACTACAAAAGCTGAATACATGGAAAGCATTCATGCAAGCAAGGAAACAGTATGGTTACAGAGATTGTGTTCAGGTATTGGGTTGGTACAACAAGCAGTGAGATTGGATTGTGACAGTCAGAGTGCAATCTTTCTGGCAAAGAACCCAGTTTATTATTCAAAGACAAAGCATATTGATGTTCAATATCACTTTGTGAAAGACATGGTTGAAGAAAAGAAGGTGTTGCTGGAAAATGTTGACACTTTGAAGAATGTTGCAGAGTCATTGACAAAGTTTGTGAGCATAGAAAATTTCTCTTGGTGTAGACTAACAATGGGCATTGCTGCCCTGGATTATTGACTATATAATCCTGTGAACCCCTTGTATGCAAAGAAAACAAGTGGGAGAATGTTGGGTATGTGTTATATTATTTGCTTGTGTGTGTGTGGGCGTGTACGATCGACAACTTTGTACTCTGGGGCAATGCCCCAAAAATTGTTTTTGGGCGGTTTTTGCTATTTTTAGCGGTTTTTTAAATTAGTCTCGGATTAAGGGACTAGGGTTTTGGTAGCTACAAAATACCTAAAACATTGTATATATTGTATGGTGAATGGTGAAATTAATACAATGAAGAGTTGAAAGGTGCGACACCAAGGAAGACTGGTTTTCTCCCGTTAAGTGTTTCCAGCGTAAAGCTCTATGTACTATGTCTATGAGCCATTGATTATTTTCTGTTTTGCTTAATAATCTAAATGCACTGCTTTACTTCACAGGTTTAAAACTTACACAAATAACCCTTGGAGTAAACACAACAACCTATAACCCTATAATCTCAAAGTGGACAACCATTTTGTATTGCACACATTTGGAAGCATACATAGATGGAATATCCATTGGGTTATATTAGCAACAAAACTTTGTTCCATTAACACGAATTCACAATTTGAACAAGAGACAAACACTGTTGATAGTCATGGAATAAATCTAAATCAAAATTTCACTATTTGTTTCAAGTTAATCAATTCACTATGTTACCTTTCTTCCCTTCTTGAGAAGCGACGTCCTCGGAGCAAGGTCAACAAAATAACCCTTTGATTACGCCCTTAACTACTCATATTTCAAGCTATGTTAATCACAAATTATTAATAAAAATCAACATCTCTGACCATGCATAATTCATGTTCTAAGTGATTCATTGTCCTTCATCTGGATACACCTATAGTTGGGCACACTGTCACGTTAGCTAAAAGAGAGCCATAACTTGCTTTAATTTCCCATGTACAAACTTGCAAGAGAATCCACCTTGGAGATTCCACAAGAAATTGAATTGACTACTAAACCACTAGACCAACTTCACTTCATCTTACCAAAATAAATACATGTTGATAAGACTATTCTTGAAATGAACAACAAAACAACCAAGTCTTCAAAAACATAGTGCCTTTAGTGACTGCTTGATGAGAAATGTCATTCTAAATTCATTGATCCATGATTCCATTCTCATATCATTTACAAACAAAATATAAAGTTTGAACTTTCTCTCCAAAGGTCACCATAGATTGCAATGGTTAATGTGGATCACTATAAACTCATTAAAAGCAACCCTGAGCTACTGTCATGAATTCTATTCTCTTACTACTCCTACCTCCAACGTAGAACTTTAAGTGAGGATATACACAAATTAATAATGACAATTTGTGATAACCACGCACATTAACCAAAATAATGGAATAGAGATACCCAACCCCAACCTTCCTCCAAAAGGAAAAGAGAAAAATATTGGCATGTTGTTCTCGGGATAAGCTTAGGGTTCCATTATTACTGTGGTCTGTCCAACCTTCATGGCATAAGTTTATTTTCTTTAATTTCTTACTGTACACAACAAGTAGCTCCGAGGTTCTTTGCAGCTCCCACTTACTTTTTATTTTGCACAGAGCCAATCCCAAGGTTACAACCCTCCCACTTAATGCATCTTCAACCTTGTTCTTCCTTCGAACTTGTGATTTACTTTGAATGTGTGGCTCTACAAAAAATCAACTAGTCTCATGTCCCCTTGATTTACCTTCACGTATGTATTAATGAACAATAGGGCATGATATTACATTTACATAATAAACTCCTTAAGAAATTAGTAGTGTCTCCAATGCTTCACAACATAAAACTCAATATCATCAAAACAATGCTACCAAACATCGTCTAAATTCACATTGAAGAAAATTCTCCACCTTCCATCCTACCTCAATCCTTTGACATTAGCCTTTGTTTTCATCACAATCATTGTGAAATATGTTAAATGAAGTATAGCCCCTAAAATCCTCGCATATTCATATACCAAATCATTGGGACATAGAGAATTTGCTATGCAATGAACATTGCTTACTTTAGTAATATTATATAAGGCATGGCCCAACCAACAACCCCATTCAATTTTTTTTTTATGGATTTAGGTGCAATTCATTCTTACACACCACAAACCCAAGGTATAGTACAAGTATTTTTCCTTGAAGAACTCACACTTCTTCTGGTTACTCCAAAAACACTTCAAAATCCAACATCAATTGGTGCATATGCACTTTTTTACTTGCTACTAAAATCATTGTATCATCCAAATAAAATACTACAAACATACCAATGTATAGTTGTAACAATTGTTCCATTAGTCGCATGAATTTGTTTACTTCGTTGGTCAATACAAATGAAATAAACTACCACTTGTATAAATTGTCCTTGGTCTTGAATGTAGTATTGTAATTGTTGCATTCTTAAATTCTAATATGGTGATAGCCAACTTCAAATAATATTTCATGAAGTATCTAAGACCCCACTCAAACTATCCATCATATTGTTGATCCTTGACATCCACTTTTCAATATTTAAACATTTTGTTAGATCTATCGACATCTAGTGAACCATGCATACACATTTCCATCATGAGGAGCACCTATAATACCATTATGTCATTGCAAATTAATGACCAACAATTTTATTATCACTTGCATGTTGCAACACAACAATTTATCCATTGATTGTATGCTACAACTAGTTGATGCCGAACAATATCTTCTTCAATATATGCCAAGGGACTTGACCCCGTGACTTCCTATGACCTCTTGTTTGTAATTCACAACTCTCATCGACTTGAGCTAACCCACCAAGCTTCACACCTTGGGAAATTACCCAAGCAATTCTTACTCCAGGGCCCTCGCCTTCTTCAAGGAAATCCAATCATAATTGTGCATTGAATCCCCCAATAGAACTCACCTAGAATTCCATGGATTCTCAGGCAACACAGGGTTATAGAGATTTCCTAGCCCACCCTCCACACACCCAGGAAGACTGGAAGATACCATGTCATGATAATAAAGAATTGTGTTTATAGGTGTCTAAGGACCTTGGCCATTAATATATTTTTTAATTATTAGCATGCAATGCATGTCATTTCAAGCAACTATGGAAAAGTGATGAAAAATCCTTGCATCATCAACACAATAAACAATCTCTGTACCAATAAGGTAGGCTATATGAAACTCATTCTTCAACAACGATGCTCCTCCAAATATCAACACCATAAGATCATACTCTACCACTATAGGACAAGACCTAGACCAATATTTGTCATGTATGGCCCCACCCATAGACCATAAACACATCGTGACTATGGTCTATCCTTGGCACCTTAGTGCAACTTATTCACTAAGAAGTAAGAATAGATAGGGTTGTAGACAAAGGGTACAATTACTCCCTTTAACATGGTTGGAATTCCCATTACTCCTTGTTTAGTGAAATTAAGAAATGAAATTGCATATCTCAAGATGACATCCTTGGAAAAATCCTAGCTGATCACAATGAAAATATAAATATAAAACAAGAATATATCATTCTAACCAACAAGTAATCAAATGTAACTAGAATGGACCTTAATATGGTTGATCTATGTCCACACTGCATTGCAACTCAATACAACAACCTAACACAATACATGACTACCGCTCATGTTGATAAAGATGCATGTGAAATAATTATAACTATCATGTGATAATCATGGTACCAAAAACAAATGCCACATAAACATCATTGCATTCTTAACCATGCTCAAAGACATGGATAACAGATTAAAAACATACTATCTCAATTACCTAAATTGATTCCACTTGATCAGTTGCAAAAAAACATAAGCACAAAATGAAAATTATACTTTGTCAAATAATGTTTTTGGTCCTAGTCCGAGTCCACATGGAAGCCCACATTTTTAGGGTGATTTTACAGCCATGGCTCGGTTTAAAGCCCTGAAAGGTCGAAGAACCATAGTAAAGGATAGAGTTGGCATGATGAAAGTCCACAAAAGTTAAAAATAATAATTAAAAACACTTTCATAATAATCGACCGTATAATGCTTCAATCTTAGTCCACGCCTATTGTGAAGGAAGGCTATCTCCCTTTTATTGTGGATTATCAATATTCAAGAAGCACAACTTGCTTGGGAGCCAAAGCAACTCTAAAAAAAAATTTCAATACCATTTGAGAGCCAAAGCAACTCTTAAAAAAGTTTTTATACCATTAATTTATTTATGAAAACCATGAAACAAAAATGCGATCTTCACTTTCAACATTCAATTGGTTATATAGAATTAAATACACCTTTACTATATATAATAGCTTCATTATGAACATATGATCCTTGCCCTAGTCTATGCTTAGATTATGCCTCACATTTGCTCCAAAGAAACTTAATATTGTCATAAAACCATTCAGATGATACTTCAAAGGTGTCAATATTGACATATTCACTATAATAGTAATGAATAATATACTATCATTTCCTATCAACATTCAATTGGTTATATAGAATTAAATATACCTTTACTATATATTATAATTTCGTTATGAACATGTGATCCTTGTCCTAGTCTTTGCTTAGACTATGCCTCACATTTGTTCCAAAGAAACTTAATAGTGTGATAAAATCATTGACATGATACTTCAAAGATGTAAATATTGACATATTCATTGTAATAGTAATGAATAATATAATATCATTTCCTATCGCAGTTCAAAGAAACAAAAATATGTTTAGAATCCTCGTGTTGTAATTGTTGACTTGATACAAAAGCCTATAGAGTAAAAACTAAAATCTAAAATATGACAAGACCAATTGTTATTTATATATAACAAAGATAAAATAACTATAAACCCAGGGATCTACCTTAACCATAAGATTAAGAGAGCATGAATGACTAACCCATCTACTTTGAACACTTATGGTATACTTTTAACACTTATGAATGACCAACCCATCTACTTTGACCAACCATAAGAGTAGTAGACCATGAAGGACAAATCTTATGCTCTTATTAGTCCTTGCTGAAGCCCTGGGACTATAGCAATTGTTTTTGCATAGAATGCAAATTAGTTTTAGCATTGACCAAATATTTATCATTTTTTGCATAGTTCAACTTTGTTGCAAGCGATTCATTTTTTTTTCTGGCTTCTGATTTGTCCTTCAAGACATCTTATTGTCGAGCTGACAATGACAATTTAATTCCACACGTTTAGCAAATGGTTGGAACATGTGCATATACGGGTGCGGGACAGGTGCATGTACAGGTGCAGAACGAGTGCATGTACGAGTCTCAAAATGGTGCATACACGAGTCTCAAAGTTCTCGGTTTTCAAAGCTTGCTACTATGTCACTTGGTAATTGGAGACATTTAAAGTTGGGGACATTGATTTTAATACCAACTACCAGACATACATGTGCGGGGATATATCTATGCATGAATTTTAATACCAACTAACAAACATACCATACATGTGCGAGGATATATCTATGCACAAATATACTTATGGCCTGCAAATTCACTGCTACAATATTTTAGGTAAAACGCCCAAACAAGTGACCAATTTTTGGATGAATAATTGGTATCTATAGTTGTTGTATGCGAGGATATCCCTGTGCGGAGGTGTGGACAAGTCATCAAAGCAAAATTCTTCGCACATACGATGTACAAAACCCTATAGTTGTGTGGGGATATACATGTGCAAAATTCTTTGCACATAAGCAACAACCCATTGCACATTGCAATATTAAATAATTAATAATTAATAATTAATAAATTATTTAATATTAAATAATTAATAATTAATAAATTATTTAATATTTAATAATTAATATTAAATAATACACATACGATGTACTAGTATAGAACCATAGCTGTGCGGGGATATACATGTGCTAAAGTCTCCACACATAAGTAGCAGTCCATTGCACATTGCAATATTAATAATTAATTACTTAATATTAAATAATTAAACCATAGTTGTATGGGGATATACTTGTGCAAATGTCTCATCACATAAGCAACACCCATTGCAAGTCACAATATTAAACAATTAATAATTAATTAATTATTTAATATTAAATAAGTAATAACTAATTAATTATTTAAAATTAAATAATTAATAAATATTAAATAATGTAGATATGATGTACGGGTACAGAACCATAGTTGTGAAGCATAAGACCATTAAATAATGCACATACAATGTACGAGTATAGAACTATTACTGTGCGAAGATATACCTATACAAAATTCTCTTCACATAAGCAACAACCCATTGCACATTGCAATATTAAAAAATTAATTATTTAGTATTAATAATTAATAAATAATATTTCATAATGCACATACGTGTACAGAACCATAGCTGTGCAAAAGTCTCCACACATAAGCAACATCCCATTTCAATATTAAATAATAAATAAATAATTATTTGTTTAATATTAAATAATGCACATATGATGTACGGGTATGAAACCATACTTCTGCGGGGATATACCTGTTCAAATGTCTTCGCACATTGCATATTGCGTTTACATTGAATATTGCACATTATTAATAACTAATATTAAATAATTAATTATTTAATAAATAATATATAGATTTTTTACTCGTATATGTAATGTTCCCAAGACAATATGCCAAGAACATCACGGTTTTGGGTGTCTTTTTAAACTTTATTGGTTGTGGAATTTCGTCAAACACTTTGCTAATTTACTTACATTTGTATGTGTTTACTTGTAGGTTGAACTCTTGATTTCGGCCTTAGGGTTTATGATGATGAATTTATATATGTGTTGCAACAATAAACAAGAAGATACCGTAATGGAACATACCTCAACCATATGCAAGATCAACAATATGATAGACAAGCCAAAACACCTCAGATCTGATTTATTCATAAATAGAAGAACCTGATACAATGAAGATGCCGATTTGGAATGCTCAACCGATGGATCCAATAACACAATAGGAGCTGCTACAAAATGCTCCAAGAAGATACTATAAGCCTCTAAAGGCTGAATACACCATGAATACCAATACAAGAAAGATCTAGGCTGTATGAAGTATCAACCCCCAAGTTGGAAGATGCCACGACCTGTTGGATCACTAAATAGCCTCAACAATTCGTCCCTGCTGCCAAACATGTCCAATCACTCCGGTAAATATGCCAAACAGTAGATTAGGTAAATGCAAGAACAACCCAGGTGCTCAAATCTCCAAGATCCCTCTCAAACTCATGAATCTGACTCTCCTCCAAGGAATGGTGCGTCCCCCTAGATACTTGAAACCCTAGATAATTCGGCTTGTCTCCTAGAGGCCTCCAAATGCTCCACAAACCACTAGAATGATATATTGGGGCTTGGTTACCTCCCTAGTGAAGTTCCAAGAGAAATGATGAAGATATGATCTACCAAATGGTTGAAATCACTTTATGAAGTGTGCTCCTCTCCTCCAATTCATCCCATGCATCCAATAAATCAAATGACACATAAAACTCCACCAGAATGCACTAGATCTAATGGCCACAACTCTGCGATGAAAACCCAAGTGCTAGAATCTCTAGAAGCCTTGCCAATCACTTGGAACAAACTTCCCTCAATGGATGGTGCGCCCCCCTTGCTGGAAACCCCCAATGGTGCACCCTCCTTCTCTTCCTGTGCCTATGGATGGTGTAGAAGCCTCCTACACTGAGTAGATCTGAAATAGAATGGTGTGGGAGAGTATTGCACCCCCGATACCAAGCTTGGGACAAGCTAGGTGGAATCTTTCACCACCGAATCGTCCTCTAAGGTTTGTTAAGTCAAAACCCTCAAAACCCCCAAGGTATGGGTTCTCTAGCTAGAAACCAGATATCAAAATGATAATCATACATGAATGAATGAGAGAATAGAGGCCCTTGCCTCTTCTTTATACTTCTCGCATCCCCTTGTCTCTCCAAAGTGACTTTTCTTTTTTAATTATTAATTAATTAATCTTTTTTACCTCTGAAAAGTGCCTTATCTCTCCTCGTGGCTTCCCTAGCCACTGAAAGTCACTTCTCACCATCCTATCCTTTAGTGTTTCTCCTCACAATTCCAATGAGCCATTACACTGAGAGGTTCCTCCAAGTATTGTGCCCAAAATCACCTCTCCAGTGAATTTAATTGACTTATAGCTCAAAATACTCAAAATCATGGAAATCCTCGGAATGCAACATAACCAAAGCCAATCCGTGTGGAATGGATCATAATGATGAAATAGGATGAGCGATGCAAGTTGGACCCCAAAATATCCCTCAATAGCTCATGTACTCGCTATAATCTCCAACTGGCTACTCTGGTCACCATAACCCTCTGTAATGTAATGATGTCCCAAAGTGGGGACATTATAGTCCTCCCTGCTAGAATATTGCTTGTCCTCAATAAATAACCAAATCCCTCCAAGTATAATACCAGGGTCCCATGTCCACCTGTGGGACACACAGTAGACCCCATCCAAAGATGAACTATCACGCACTCTGCCCCCTGGGTTCCATATCAAGACATGAGCTACAATCCCCTGGGAAGCATAATATTGAAATATATCAACACCGTGAATCTCCTGCACATGACACATGGCCTCATCTTGGAATGAGTCCATCCCCCAAGCCCCTACCAAGATCAACGTGGCCTCCATCAACTGCTCATGCTGATGCCATAATGAGGTGCCGCAAGACCTCTGTGATACACCCTCAAGTGAAGTGCTCCCCTCAACACTGAAGCTCAATGGAAAGTTAAAACAACTTTCCTCTGCAAAGGTCCACTCGCCCTTGTTAGTCAGAGAAATGCTCAAACCTGTAATCCATGGATCCCATGCTAACCTCTGTCAAAGATCACCATGCTATCCCTGCACTACCCTGACCATGCATGACTGCTCCATATCTATATACTGGACCCTCCACTTCTGGATCCTCAAAATGAAGTACGTGTGACAATTGGACCTGCTATCCAGAAATTGCATCTGTAAATACATCTCTGTGGAAGTAGTACCTGTCCAACCATCTCCATGTCCGATCATGATGATCAAGAGTGAAAATTTGCCTCGCTCCATCAGACAAATTCTTGCAGGCCCACTCCAAACCAACCCATGGTGGTGTATGTGGATCTCTGGCACAACCTGGGTCATCACGTATTGAAACATCCTGCTAACCAAGTGAACTCTCGGATCCCATGTCAAACTTGGAAGTTTATCACTTCCAATCTCCTCTAACAGCTCCTGTGTGAGACTGATCACTGTCATAAGCCCTCGGTGCTCATCTTCTATCATCTGGCCTATGATGCTCACCATCACGTACCAAGTATCAACTGGCTACCTATGACGACCCATCTTTATCCGGCTAGATGCTGTAAAAACACTCATGTCAGGTGGTCTCAGTTGAGCCACTCCCCATGTCCTCAGCCACTGTCTATCTTTCCTCATGCAGTTGTCCATGATAAAAGTGTTGGGAAAGGATAACAAAGACATCTATAGCTGACCATAGGACTGAAAAATACCACCTTCCTTGGTCAATCCCAAGGATTCGACCAAAAGCACGTCTACCGGTACCCATGATAATTGCTTGCCTGTAGTCATCACTAAACCCCAATCATCAGGTACAACCAGAATTAACTCCTCCAACTGCTGGTAAACCAATCTCCATCTCTCATCCCCCATGCAACTGCTGAAATAGTGGAGGTGAGATCTCATAACTATGTGCTGCTGCAAAGGAGTGACATCTGCATACTCCTCTAAGTGTGTATCCTCTCTGCAATCCAATACATCCGTCTGAAATTGATTGCATATCTCGGCCTGTCTATGTGAATTATCTCTCATAACTGTATGCCACGACATACTCGTGTCATCTCCTGTATACTCCTGCTGCACCATAGATCCTGGGCGTACTACTGGATCAACCTCTACTTGAATGCCAACCACTCTTAGAACCCAAATGGAAGTGTCCTCTATCAATTGGTGCTCCTCTGCTAGACCACCACCATCCTCTGGTAATGTGGGTGACTGACATATCTAAGTATCCACAAAGATAGATGAAGTGGATCTCTGACAAATCTCCTCAGGAGGCTCCTCTGATCTGGACTCTGATTCTTGAAGGGTTGTCTGTGTGCCACTCAAGAATCCTTGAGTGCTCTCCAGTTCCTGAGTGAGTCTGTCCACCTTCGACTCCTGCTCCCTCAGAGCCTCATGATACATCACGCCAATTCTCAACAGGTAGTCCATGTCTGTCAAAAACTGTTGGTAGTCGGTCCTCATCACAAATACTCTCTCCTTGAGAGTATGAAATTCATCCATGGAAAATCCCTCATCTGAAATACCATGTGCCACTGATTTCCTCCAACAATAATCCTTCACCAATGCATGCATGTCATCAATGTGCCTGGTGGATGCCATGATCATATCCTCATTGACTCTCAACTGTTCTATCAAGTAGTGTGACTCCTGGTCATAGTCATGCTAGGGTGCCACCTCATATATCTCACTGCTAGTGCCAACACTGGAAACCCCAACAACACTCTCTGCAAAAGATGAAGTGTTGAACTGCCCACTATCTACTGTGCCACTGGGTCGTCCTGTATGCCACTGCACCTCATCACTAGATGCTATCTCCCTCTGAATCACACTGTATCCTGTATGAGCAACTGTATCCTCTTGTGCACTCACCCTGCTACTATCAACTGCGCCTGGATCCCATATAGATGTGTCCAGACATGTGCTATGATCATCCTGATCAATGAAGAGTACATTCTCATCACTGCAGGTTGGTCCTGGAAGTAAGCGTCCCATCAAGCTGTAAGTCTCCATAGTCTGCTCAACTAATGGAGTCTCCGAAAGAGGTGATTCAATCTCCTCATGCTGATAGGTATGTATAAAATCCACTATCTCCAAGTCATGTCTCTCCTCCTGGGTCCGGGGATCCATATGTCCATGGTGTGCATCCCTCACACATGGCTCCTCCATCACATATGAAATTCCACTGATATCCTCTTGTGATGTGGCTATCATGGGTGTCTGAAAAGACGACATATGTGTCACGACCCTTTTAGGAATATCGCCATCTCTCGGTGCTAACACGTGTGAATCCTCACTAGTGTCTCTACTCTGTTGAGGTGCAGGGTCATCAACATCATGTGATATGTTTGCTGCAATGCAGGTGCTATCATCTTGTCCCTTCGACTGTCTATCCACTACACAAGGGTCACCATCCTCCCCAAGCATGCCATAATCACTAGTATCTGCAAGTGTGCAAGAGTCACTATCCTCAAGCGTGTCAGAATCACTAGCCTTTGTACTAGCATCATCGCACTGGTCCAAATAAGCATCTAGCTCTAGCTCTGTGTCCTCACACACCTCATCCTCACTGTCATAGTGTACCTCAATAATATGCTTCTTACCCTTACCCATACACCTATGATTTGGTTCCAAAAGCACCTTGCAACTGTAGCAAAGTTGCGTGCTCCTAATGGGTGTGGCGTTTCTATGTTCTTCCAACCATCTAGCTGCTATGTCTGTCTTTTCCTCTGCTACGATGATCCCATGTAAAACATCCTCTTTGCTCCAACTGGGATTTCTTAAGGCTACATACTATGGAAAGGTTATTTGAGCCCTAGTTTCCTTACTAAGGATGGAATATTTTATCTCACAGTAAATTATCTCAAGGTATATCTTGTCCATTTCTCCTTATGGAAGAACCCTCTATGTCTCTGCATGCATGTGCCAATTCCCACTAGCTAGCAGGAATCTAAGTTCCGATACCACTATAATGTTCCCAAGCCAATATGCCAAAAACATCATAGTTTTGGGTGTCTTTTTAAACTTTTACTGGTTGTGGCATTTCGTCAAACACTTTGCTGATTTACTTGTTTGTATGTGTTTACTTGCAGGTTGACCTCTTGATTTCGGCCTTAGGGTTTATGATGATGAATTTATATATGTGTTGCAGCAATAAACACAAAGATACCGTAATGGAACATACCTCAACCATATGCAAGATCAACAATATGATAGACAAGCCAAACACCTCAGATCTGATTTATTCATAAATAGAAGAACTTGATACAATGAAGATGTCGATCTGGAATGCTCAACAAATGGATCTAATAACACAATAGGAGCTGCTACAAAATGCTCCAAGAAGATACTATAAGCCTCCAAAGGTTGAATACACTATGAATATCAATACAAGAAATATCTGGGCCATATGAAGTATCAACCCCCAAGCTGGAAGATTCCACGCCCTGCTGGATCAATGAATAGCCTCAACAATTTGGCTCTACTACCAAAGATTTCCAATCACTCTGGTAAATATGCCAAACAATAGATCGGGTAAAGGCAAGAACAACCCAGGTGCTCAAATCTCCAAGATCCCTCTCAAACTCATGGATCTGACTCTCCTCCAAGGAATGGTGCACCCCCCTGGATGCCTGAAACCCTAGATAATTCGNTTGGGTGTCTTTTTAAACTTTTACTGGTTGTGGCATTTCGTCAAACACTTTGCTGATTTACTTGTTTGTATGTGTTTACTTGCAGGTTGACCTCTTGATTTCGGCCTTAGGGTTTATGATGATGAATTTATATATGTGTTGCAGCAATAAACACAAAGATACCGTAATGGAACATACCTCAACCATATGCAAGATCAACAATATGATAGACAAGCCAAACACCTCAGATCTGATTTATTCATAAATAGAAGAACTTGATACAATGAAGATGTCGATCTGGAATGCTCAACAAATGGATCTAATAACACAATAGGAGCTGCTACAAAATGCTCCAAGAAGATACTATAAGCCTCCAAAGGTTGAATACACTATGAATATCAATACAAGAAATATCTGGGCCATATGAAGTATCAACCCCCAAGCTGGAAGATTCCACGCCCTGCTGGATCAATGAATAGCCTCAACAATTTGGCTCTACTACCAAAGATTTCCAATCACTCTGGTAAATATGCCAAACAATAGATCGGGTAAAGGCAAGAACAACCCAGGTGCTCAAATCTCCAAGATCCCTCTCAAACTCATGGATCTGACTCTCCTCCAAGGAATGGTGCACCCCCCTGGATGCCTGAAACCCTAGATAATTCGACCTATCTCCTAGAGGCCTCCAAATGATCCACAAACCACTAGAATGATAGATCGGGGCTTGGTTACCTCCATGGTGAAGTCCCAAGCGAAATGATGAAGATATGATCTACCAAATGGCTGAAATCACTTTCTGAAGTGTGCTCCTCTCCTCCAATTTGTCCCATGCATCCAATAAATCAAATGACACATAAAAATCCATCGGAATGCACTGGATCTAATGGTCACGACCCTGTAATGAAAACCCAGGTGATAGAATCTCCAGAAGCCCTGCCAATCACCTGGAACAAACTTCCCTCAATGGATGGTGCACCCCCATTCTTGGAAACCCCCAATGGTGCGCCCTCCTTCTCTTCCTATGCCTGTGGTTGGTGTAGAACCTTCCTGCTGTAACACACCCACGATGATGAATAAAGTTTTTTCGCTTTTCTCAAGGGACAAAATCTCAAATTCTGAAGCCAAACAATTCTCTAAGACTGGATGGTCTCGTTCTATAGTTAAACGCAGAACCTTTCGGTTTCTTAGTGCAGGTTTAAGGGCATACGCGACCTTCCCCTTAGCCCTACTGTGAAAACTCGGAGTGTCGAGCATTAGCTCCTTTTGTGACTCGATCTACATGATTAAGTTCCAGGTGTGAGTTTCTCTCAAGCGACCATGGGTTGTGACCACCTGCCTACCCAAAATGCGTTTTGAGACTTCGCATGTCGAGTATTCTACATGTGAGTTACCCTGACTTTTCCAATCTCTAAAATCCTACAGGGGCCTAGCGCATGCTAGCTCTTCCCTTATCCTCCTCCACATGACCACTACTCGCGACCATAGGCTTAACCTAAATGGTGCGCCACGTTTCGCGACTTCAGAACTTATGATGCAAGGCGCCCCAACTCCTCCAACTCCCAAGTTCTGAAAGGGGCTTAACAACCGTTAGCTCCCTCCTTTGGCCTCCATCCATGTGAACATTTACTACGACCCGGAGCCTAACTCCAATGCGTGTCAGAACTTTTCATATCGCGAGTTCTCATGACTTCCCTCTTTGATTTTTCTACCCTGTGAGTTAGCGAAATGATGAGATCTCGCCATGTGTCCTCCTTAATGAACGAACATGATCAAATCGCGATTTCGCATATCGCGAGTTCTAACGGTTATGATTTTTGACCTTCTTGCTCTGCGAGCCAGCGAAATGCTGAGATCTCGCCATGTGTCCTCCTTAATGGATGACCACGATCAAATCGCGAGTTCGAATGGTTATGCTCTTTGACCTTCTTGCTCTGCAAGTCAGCGAAATGCTGAGATCTCACCACGTGTCCTCCTTAATGGATGACCATGATCAAATCGAGATTTCGCATATCGTAAGTTCGAACAGTTATGCTCTTTGACCTTCTTGCCTTGCGATTCAGTGAAATGTTGAGATCTCGCCACGTGTCCTCCTTAATGGACGACCACAATCAAATCGCGATTTCACATATTGCGAGTTTGAGCAGTTATGCTCTTTGAACTTCTTGCCTTGCGAGTCAACGAAATGATGAGATCTCGCCACGTGTCCTGTTAGAAAAATAGGACCGTAGAGCAATAAAATAAAACAAATGCAGAAACAAAACACAGAAGACACACAATACAAGAGAGACACAGATTTACGTGGCTCACCCAGTGTGTGCTACGTCCACCAGAGAAATTGCCAAGTCCTTCCTTTATTATTATCTAGCAAATGAAGGGATACAACCTACAACAAAACTGGTTGTAACTTCCTCTTCTTTCTCTCACAGTCTCCTCTCTCAGAATACAATATTCACCATCATCCATAGCCGCAATACATTTCCCTCATAAAAGAGGGTTGGCTTCTAGGGAAAAAAACCCTAACATAATCTCTATCGTTAGATCTGCGACCTTATAATGAACAGTCCAGATTTACAATGAAATTACAATATACTTTTACAAGGAAATTTTTGCTTCGAGGGCCTGCTTGCCCCCAGACCCCCCAGCCGGGGAGATAGCCCCCCCGGACCCCGCAGAGGGGGTACTCCCCCTCTGCACTCCCCCGCGTGGAAGAGTGTACATACTTCTGCTGTGTAAATACTTCATGGGGTATAAACACGGCTGAAAGCAAGGACCTCTAAATCAGGAACATAATCAGGCTCCACAACCAACAATCTCCCACTTGGAGACTAATCTCAACAACTCCACCATTGTTGTATATGCTGGACTCTGAACCTTCTTGGACCTGGCAAATTTCTCATCTTCATATTCATTCTTGAACACCAACTGAAACTGAGCAAGAACTCAGTTTCTCCCTGGTTACTCCCTTTGTTAACATGTTTGCAGGATTCTGGCTAGTGTGTATCTTTTCCAACTTCAATTGTCCATCTTCCAAGGCGGATCGTATGAAGTGTTACCTCAACTGTATATGCTTAGTCTTCGAATGGAAGACTGAGTTCTTTGCAAGGTGAATGGCACTCTGACTGTCAAAGTACAACCTGCTGTTCTCCTGCTTCTTTCCCAATTCCTCCATAAACCTTTGTAACCAAATCATCTCTTTACTAGCCTCTGTAGCAGCAACATACTCTACCTCTGTTGTTGAAAGTGAAACAACCTTTTGCAGTTTCGAAATCCAACTTACTGCTGTTCTACCTATAGTAAAAACATACCCTGTGGTGCTCCTCCTGTTGTCTTTATCACCTGCCATATTTGAATCAACATATCCATGTAGAAAAGTGTCTGAACCTACAAAACACAATGCATGTGTAGTAGTACCTCTCAAATACCTGAGAATCCACTTTACTACCTCCCAATGTTCTTTACCTGGATTGTTCATATACCTGCTCACAACTCCCACTACATGTGCAATATCTGGTCTTGTGCAAACCATT
>ML824598.1:8429-36694 GCA_009831015.1 Picea engelmannii | reverse complement strand
CCTCATAAAAGAGGGTTGCCTTCTAGGGCAAAAAACCCTAACATAATCTCTACCGTTAGATCTGCGACCTTATAATGAACAATCCAGATTTACAATGAAATTACAATATACTTTTACAAGGCAATTTTTGCTTCGGGGGCTTCACCCCCGAACCCCCGCTGGGGGCCCGCTTGCCCCCAGACCCCCCAGCCAGGGGGATAGCCCCCTCGAACCCCGCAGAGGGGGTACCCCCCCTCTGCACTCCCCTGCGTGGAAGAGTGTACATACTTATGGGGTGTAAATACTTCATGGGGTATAAACACGACTGAAAGCAAGGACCTCTAAATCAGGAAGATAATCAGGCTCCACAACCAACATGTCCTCCTTAATGGACGACCATGATCAAATCAGAACTTGTCTCATGCACCTTTCCCCGGATCCAACGATTGTTGGTTCACACGCTTTAGATCTGACGGCTCAGATCCATTTTCCTTCTGTGCTCACTTCTCGCTATCTGAACATGGATTTCAACAACCTAGATCTTCTTCTCCACAACTGGGTCCTTAGGGAATTTCAAATTCCCACGTACCCCTTGCGTTAATCCGTTCGTGTCGGAACGACGCTCCAAGACCTTCCTCAATCCAACGGTCCATATCACATCACAACATCTGGTTTTAGAGTTTTAGTCGCGCCAATCTACGACTCTTCCATTGTGCGAACTTGCAAAAACTGAAGTAGACGAGGCATTATTTTCTACTCTCCTTCTTCAAATCTGACGGTCGTCATAGACCTTGAATCCTCCCTTTCGGATCTCATCCACTCACCTACCAAACAAAACGGTATTCCCTTTTGGTACCTAAATCTCGCTGTCCTTCCAATGCTTTGTCAGTTCTGGAGGATTAAGAGTGTTGCACTCTTTCATTTAGTCTAGAATTTAGGTGGTTCTTAGTCTCTGCTTTCCTCATAGAGAGCCTGTGCATATCTGCACTACCTCTCCTGAGATTAATAAACTCCATCCTCATAGTGATTGCGGGAATTTGACCTCCACAATTAGGGAAGTACTCACTCGACTCTAGGACAGGGATGCAATTCCCTGGGAAGGTGATTTTACAGAATTTAACTAGAACATAAGGGAAATCAAGAAGATGTAGAAGTTCTCAAGGACAAAAGCATACTCTTAATTTAATCATTTAATGCATAAACCATTTACAGGCATACAAAAACAAGCATGCATCCATTATTTCCGATTTAGAGTTCAAGGCATAAAAACACTTATCAGAAACATAAAGCGTGAAGCGACTGTTGAGAGGGGTGCTCGTTTCCACCCAACCATAGGCTCAGTCACTCCCAATGGATTTATCACTGGCCACCCCAGAGCTTAGGCCACGTTGCTCTGATATTCCATCTCTTACTTCCAGCTCAACGAAAGTTAGGGACGAAGGCTACTCTCCTTCTGCCCATACAGGAATAGGTAAGGACGAAGGTTACTCTCCTTCGCCTCTCTCTATCTCCCTATTCCTTGTGATCATAACTTGCTTGTTCACTTTCGATCCTTCCTCGGACCCGAGAGCTCTACTCCTATCTCTGCACTTCTTCGCAGGCCGCACCCTCTGTCCACCACACTTCCCTTCTTGCCTCCCTCAACAAGGTTGTGTGTGGCTCGAATCCCTCTGTCCGTGGTCAGGTCCGGAATCCATATCGATGGGAAGTCTGCCCCATACCTCATTATCTCTTGAGGAGGCCCTTCCCACCTACCAGCCTGATGGGAATTCATTCCTGGTTAGAGGGTTGTTCTGTTCTGAGCAAAAATTAACTCTAGCATGGTACTGGTTCGGTGGAGGTTAACGCAACCATTCCGGGTCCCCTCCTCCACCTTTTTCATTAGAAATCGCGGTATCTCTTTCTCTTAGCACATCCCCTCTCTCAACAGTCATGCAACACGTAACATTTTCTATTACAATAATCAAAATTTACATTCATCGACCTTCTACACAAGGTCCATCAAATCAAACATTCACACTTTTAAGTTTTCCATAGTCCCTTGGTCCATATAGTGATATTTACAGACTAGGGGAAACAGGGTGTTACACCTGCACTGAGTAGATCTGAACTATAATGGTGTGGGAAAGTATTGCATCCCCGATACCAAGCTTGGGGCAAGCTAGGTGGAATCTTTCACCACCGAATCGTCCTCTAGGGTTTGTTAAGTCAAAACCCTCAAAACCCCCAAGGTATGGGTTCTCTAGCTAGAAGCCAGATATTAAAATGATAATCATACATGTATGTATGAGAGAATAGAGGCCCTTGCCTCTTATTTATACTTCCTGCATCCCCTTGTCTCTCCAAAGTGACTTTTCTTTTTTAATTATTAATTAATTAATTAAATCACTTTAATTAATTAATTAACCTTTTTACCTCTGAAAAGTACCTTATCTCTCCTTGTGGCTTCCCTGGCCATTGAAAGTCACTTCTCACCATCCTATCCTGTAGTGTTTCTCCTCTTGATTCCAATGAGATATTACACTGAGAGGTTCCTCCAAGTATTGTGCCCAAAATGACCTCTCCAATGAATTTAATTGACTTAGAGCTCAACATACTCAAAATCATGGAAATCGTCGGAATGCAACAGAACCAAAGCCAATCCATGTGGAATGGATCATAATGATGAAATAGGATGAGCGATGCAAGTTGGACCCCAAAATATCCCTCAATATCTCTTGTACTCACTATAATCTCCAACTGGCTACTCTGGTCACCATAACCCTCTGTAATGTAATGATGTCCCAAAGTGGGGACATTATAGTCCTCCCTACTAGAATATTGCTTGTCCTCAAGCAATAACCAAATCCCTCCAAGTATAATACTAGGATCCCATGTCCACTTGTGGGACACATAGTAGACCCCATCCAAAGATGAACTATCATGCACTCTGCCCCCTGGGTCCCATATCAAGACATGAGCTGCAATCCCCTGGGAAGCATAATCCTGAAATATATCAACACCGTGAATCTCCTGCACATGACACATGGCCTCATCTCAGAATGAGTCCATCCTCCAAGCCCCTACCAATATCAACACAACCTCCATCAACTGCTCATGCTGATGCCATAATGAGGTACTGCAAGACCTCCGTGAGACACCCTCAAGTGATGTGCTCCCCTCAACATTGAAGCTCAATGGAAAGTTAAAACAACTTCCACTGCAAAGGTCCACTCGCCCTTGTCAATTAGAGAAATGCTCAAACCTGAAATCTATGGATCCCATGCTAACCTCTGTCAAGGATCACCATGCTGACCCTGCACTACCCTGACCATGTCTGGCCTATGATGCTCACCATCACATACCAAGTATCAACTAGATGCCTATGACGACCCACCTCTATCCGACTGGATGCCGTAAAAAAACTCATGTCTGGTGGTCTCAACCTAGCCACCCCCCATGTCCTCAGCCATTGTCTATCTCTCCTCATGCTGCTATCCATGATAAAAGTGTCGGGAAATGATAACAAAGACATCTGTAGCTGACCATAGGACTGGAAAATACCACTTGCCTTGGTCAATCCCAAGGATTCGACCAAAATCACGTCTACTGATACCCATGATAATTGCTCACCTGTAGTAATCACCAAACCCCAATCATCAGGTACAACCGGAAGTAACTCCTCCAACTGCTGGTAAACTGTAATGTTCCCAAGCCAATATGCCAAGAACATCACGGTTTTGGGTGTCTTTTTAAACTTTTACTGGTTGTGGCATTTCGTCAAACACTTTGTTGATTTACTTGTTTGTATGTTTTTACTTGAAGGTTGACCTCTTGATTTCGGCCTTAGGGTTTATGATGATGAATTTATATATGTGTTGCAACAATAAACAAGAAGATATCGTAATGGAACATACCTCAACCATATGCAAGATCAACAATATGATAGACAAGCCAAAACACCTCAGATCTGATTTATTCATAAATAGAAGAACCCAATACAATGAAGATGCCGATCTGGAATGCTCAATAGATGGATCCTATAACACAATAGGAGCTGCTACAAAATGCTCCAAGAAGATACTATAAGCCTCCAAAGGATGAATAGACCATGAATACCAATACAAGAAATATCTGGGCTGTATGACGTATCAACCCCCAAGCTGGAAGATGCCACACCTTGTTGGATCATTGAATAGCCTCAACAATTTGGCCCTGCTGCCAAAGATGTCCAATCACTTCGGTAAATATGACAAACAATAGATCGGGTAAAGGCAAGAACAACCCAGGTGCTCAAATCTCCAAGATCCCTCTCAAACTGATGGATTTGACTCTCCTCCAAGGAATGGTGTGCCCCCTTGGATGCCTGGAACCCTAGATAATTCGACCTGTCTCCTAGAGGCCTCCAAATGCTCCACAAACCACTAGAATGATAGATCGGGGCTTGGTTACCTCCCCGGTGAAGTCCCAAGCGAAATGATGAAGATCAGATCTACCAAATGGATGAAATCAGTTTCTGAAGTGTGCTCCTCTCCTCCAATTCATCCCATTCATCCAATAAATCAAATGACACATAAAACTCCACCAAAATGCACTAGATCTAATGGTCACGACCCTGCAATGAAAACCTAGGTGCTAGAATCTCCAGAAGCCTTGCCAATTACCTGGAACAAACTTCCCTCAATGGATGGTTCACCCCCCTTGCTAGAAACCCCCAATGGTGTGTCCTCCTTCTCTTCATGTTCCTGTGGCTGGTGTAGAACCCTCTTGCATTGAGTAGATATGAACTAGAATGGTGTGGGAGAGTATTGCATCCCCGAGACCAATCTTGGGACAAGCTAGGTGGAATCTTTGACCACCAAATCGTCCTTTAGGGTTTGTTAAGTCAAAACCCTCAAAACCCCCAAGGTATGGGTTCTCTAGCTAGAAGCCAGATATCGAAATGATAATCATACATGAATGAATGAGAGAATATAGGCCCTTGCCTCTTATTTATACTTCCTGCATCCCCTTGTCTCTCCAAAGTGACTTTTCTTTTTTAATTATTAATTAATTAATTAAATCACTTTAATTAATTAATTAACCTTTTTACCTCTAAAAAGTGTTTTATCTCTCCTCGTGGCTTCCTTGGCCACTGAAAGTCACTTATCACCATCCTATCCTATAGTGTTGCTCCTCCTGATTCCAATGAGCTATTACACTGAGAGGTTCCTCCAAGTATTGTGCCCAAAATGACCTCTTCAGTGAATTTAATCGACTTATAGCTCAAAATACTCAAAATCATGGAAATCGTCGGAATGCAACGGAACCAAAGCCAATCCATGCAGAATGGATCATAATGATGAAATAGGATGAGCGATGCAAGCTGGACCCCAAAATATCCCTCAATAGCTCCTGTACTTACTATAATCTCTAATTGGCTACTCTGGTCACCATAACCCTCTGTAATGTAATGATGTCCCAAAGTGGGGACATTACAGTATACCACTAACAAACATACTTTTGCGGGGGTGCGGACAAATAGTCAAAGCAAAAGTCTCCATACTCGATTAGTTTTTGTGTTGACCAAAAAATTATCTCTTTTTTTCCATAGTTTAAGTCTCCAGACATACGATGTACAAGTACTGTGTGGGGATATACATGTGCAAAAGTCTCCTCACACAAGCAAAAACACATTGCACATTCCAATATTAAATAATTAATAATTGATTAATAAATAATATTAAATAATTGATTAATAAATAATATTAAATAATTGATTAATAAATAATATTAAATAATTAATTATTTAATAAATTGTACATTGCATATTGCTCGTTGCACATTAATAAATAATACCATACCCATGCGGAGGTGCAGACAAATCTTCAAAGCAAAATTCTTTTCACATACCATGTACGGGTACATAACCATAGTTGTGCGAGGATGTTCATGTGCAAAAGTCTCTGCACATAAGCAACTCATTGCACATTACATTATTTAATATTTTTTTTTGTAAATAAAAAAGTGTCAATTCTTCATAAAACAACTGTGATTGTACATATCATATCAAGTTCCCGGGTCTACCACATGTTCCGCAAAACTAGTGGAAACAGAACCAGGTGGCACCTTGTTGTTATGATAGCCAAAAAGAAAAGCCACCACCTGTTCTGCCAAACAATTGGAAACCAGAGCAGGTGGCAAAAGAGTATAGAGGCAGAGCTATCTAACATGCAACAAAAAGATTGAACAACAAATTTGGACAGGGCACAAAACATGAAAGATGAACAGTAGTACAAAATTCCCCATGAGTTGCAGAGGAGGTGCAAAGAGCCTAAGAACTGTAAACATTAAACATTAAAAGAGATTTTAAAACCTGCCATCCTGAGAGCCGTCGTGAGGAGTGAAGGCGTAAGGTTGTGTGCAGGTTGGGCATCTCTGCTAACTTTGCATGCACGAAAAGGCATCGAACAAGATGTCAAGTCTCCTGCTGAGAAGAGTGTGCTTGTGGAGCTGCTCCATCATGTCCCTCTGCATCTTGAAGATGAGCTCCAGGTGTATTGGCACCTCTAAGCAAGGTGAGGGTGACTCTTCGGCCATCGCTAAGGTGGGAGGAGGAGGCTCAACCGAGATGTCATCCTAGGGAATTTATTCTTGAACTATACACGTTGCCCCCTCCATGGCTGCCGCTGTAGAAATTGGAGGGAGACTAGTGCTAGGCCGGTCTTGGTAGTCCGAAATGGTGTAGAGGAGGGAGTCTGGCAGAATCGTAATTGGTTCCTCTGGAATTTCCTACTCTACATAGGCCATGGGAGGCGAATTTGACTCCTTATTCCCTCTAATCAAAGCGGTCGAAGAAGCATGTGCTAGCTTGCGAAGGTGTCTCTGCCTGGCTGCATAGAAATACCAAGAGGGACCCCTCTTGGGATTTCCATGCTCTCAGGGAATTGCAGAGAAGGAAAGCCAGATGAAACTTAGTAGAAGAGCGTGTAGAGCTAAGAGACTGAGCGGAGAAAATCACAATTGTGAAAACAGAGTTGATTGAAACGAGCCATAACCAACCTGGATGAAATGGAGGAGCACCAGGGGTGCTGAGGTGACCTTGCAAATGCCTCCCATACCCATCATCAACCCTCTGCCATGGCACACCAAGAGCTCCATTAAACCCGCGTGAGGGAACTGTCCAACCTACTCAGGAGCGCGATAAATTGTGTCCTCCATCCCAGAATGGAAGGCTAGGGTGGAAACATGCCTCATAAATAACTTGCGTTGCATGCTAGATGCGTGGCACCATCTTAGCTGCGTGACACCCCATCTAGGAAATTAATTATTTAATATTAAAAATTAATAAACAATTAATTATTTAATATTATAATTAATAAACAATTAATAACTAATATTAAATAATTAGTAATTGATTAATTATTTGATAAATTGCCCATTGCATATTTCACATTGCACATTAATAAATAATAGTATATACCTATGCATGGATATACCTGAGTGGAGGTGCGGACAAATGTTCAAAGCAAAAGTCTTCGCACATACGATGTTTTACTCCTCATTTAACACTTTGTTTTTTGGCTTATTTTTACAAAGTTTTATGCAAAATATTTTTACTTTATTGTCATCATTGTCCTCTTTGCATAGACAATAATATTTTTTTTCTTTATTACATGAATTATCTTTTGACAAAGACAATTCATTATCTATGCATCTAGTTATACTAAGTTTCATTGTTCAACATATATTTCCCACTCGACAACATATATTTCTTGGTCGCTAGGGACTACGATGCCTTGCAACCCTTGTTTATTTATATATGTATTTAATAAATTAACTCAAAGTAGAATGTGGCCCCAATGTCATCAAGAGATGTGCTTCATCATCTCCGCCCTGTTTAGATCCCCATTTCCACAAACATGGAAATTGTACTCAAAAATCAGATGTTGAAAACTAGTTTCTCGGATAGGTGCAGTCCATAACTAAAAAAACTACCATGGCGTTGACGATAAAGAAACAATGAATCTATTCCTAATCTCTAGTCAATATATTTAGTGGCTTGTAGTTATATATTTATGAAATCGAGCCCAAACCATGATAATAAGATGTCAACCCTTTGCATATGAAATATTTTGTTTTTTGGTTATGTTTTCACTTGGAATTAGGTATGGGGTCACGCCTGGACAAGGAGTTGCCTATCCTTCTCTCAGATCAGAACCTTAGAGGCAACACAATGGCTTCTTTCTTGTGTCGAGAGACTAGAGGAATTCTAGTGTAATTAATTATTACTAATTTTATTGGCTTATCTATTCTTGGATTCCTAAGATCATAGTTCAAAAGCTGGCAACCATTATTAGGTCAACGCCTCTTGTTTTCTAGTGTGTACTCTACGAAGAAAAGTATCTCTCCTCGAACGTCGTCATAATACATGAAGCATCTTATATCAGACGTCATCGAGGTCAATCAACAATTATGTTAATTGGAGGTACCACTCCCTTGTGGTTTCCCCTATTGACATAAGGATCATATCAAATGTAATGGCCTAGTTTACTAAAGAAAAAGACAAGCAAGAATCTATACATGTAACAACCGAATCTACTAAAGGAAATGCAAAACTTGCCATAAAATAATCCAAATAATCATTGATTCTTCATTGAAATTCTTAATCAGAGGAGCATTGAAAGGTAAGGAACTTACCTATGGTGAAGAAACACAATAAAAAAGTGGGGGACGACTCTCCACCCAACCAAATATCTTGCTACCTTAATATTTAGTAGCAGGTCATCCTCGAGCCCTCAATTTACTACCATGCCAACAATTCCTTAGCTTTACCCTCTCTATAACTCAGCCAAAAGAGAGATGTGCAAAAGAGAGATATATCATTTTTTCATTATTTTCCTCTTTATATAGAGTCCATTCATGGTAAAGCATTGGATCCCTAGGATCCTTTACTTAATTCTTTATTATATTTTAGGGATTCCCCATAATTGTCTATTACTTATTTTACCATTTTCTTTAATTGCCCAGGTATCTACAATAAGAACTTATTATGACTTCCTTTAAGATAATTATTATATACTTTGTTATTATTATTTATTCATATAAGTACTTATTATGAACATTTTAGGAGAATTATTATATTCCTTATTATTATTATTTATTTATATATTTAATAATAATATGGGGCATTACATACACCCTTCTTCAAGGAAATTTGTTCCAAAGTTAATTTTGATTATGTTACTTATAGGTTTTTAAATAGTTTCTCTTTAAAGGAACTTCGTCCCGAAGTTGGTTTTTCTTATGTTACTTATAGGTTTTTAATTAGTTCACCATATCTCTCATAACACCCTATGTTATATCTTGTACGTTGCACAACACCCTCTCTTGGACTAGTATAAAGCCACCCAAGTGATTACAATAGACATCGAAAGTCCACATCACAACACTGCGGAAGCATGAGTACTCTCTATCCTTCCTGACTTTTGGAACCAAGTTTAAAGCCTATCGGTCTATTCGGAGCCCCAAGGCGTGAGATCCCATTTTCCCAAACAACCATTTAGATCAATACTCACATACACCAGACATCTCAAAAGGCTATCTTAAACTCCATCCACAATAACCAAGGAAAACCCTAGGCATTGAAGTCCTATCCCACAAAACCACTGACAAACAACGCTCTAATCCTTCTTCGGGACTTTGTTATCACAACTCCAATACAAGGCATAAAAATCACTGGCATAAGTAGTAGATTGATTTGTCCACAACCCATAAGATGTTACTTGAAATAGTCTCCTTAGTGTTTATGGGTTCCCACAAGATCATCAAATAAATTGGCCCTCTCGGCCCACAATCACAACCTTCTCGACCCACTGGTGGATAACTTCACAATCACCACCTCACACATGCAATCAATGCATTAGTCATACTATCAACATGTCAAAGGAAAAATCTAGATGCTAACTCTTGCATGTCCTCATGAGAATACAACATCATTGTCAATCACCACATACTCTCACATGTCATCATAATTTATCTTATCATAAAGAATTACATGCAATTACATCATGTCATCACATCAAGGGATATACTATGATAAGAAATCTAACCTCAAGATATGTTTGTCAAGATATAACATTGCATCAACATAATAGATAGAACCACATGTTATCATAGCATAACATCAATGAAATGATAATATTATCAACACATAAGGCATACCAACATTAAAACACCATGGACCTTCTTATCATTATTTAAATTTGGGTTCATGTGCCAATCCAGAAACATAATATTTGAAAGAAAACAAAAAACATGGACATTTATGTGCTGAAACATAAATTCACTCAATAATGCCAAGACTCCTAAACAGTCACATGTAATTGAAATCCAACCTTTTACCATTGCGTTCATAATCCATAATGTCGAAGATCATATCCTATGAAAACATGTTTGATAGCAAAGACGAGAGTCTCAAAGTAACCATCCCTTTCATCTTTGATTCTGGATCATGATGGTCTGGTGCAAGTAACCAATAACCCTTGGAGTAAACACAACAACCTATAACCCTATAATTTCAAAGTGGACAACCATTTTGTATTGCATACATTTGGAAGCATACATAGATGGAATATCCATTGGGTTATATTAGCAACAAAACTTTGTTCCATTAACGTTAATTCACAATTTGAACAAGAGACAACCACTGTCGATAGTTATGGAATAAATCTAAATCTAAATTCCACTTTCTTCAGTTTCCCATGTACAAACTTGTAAGAGATTCCACCTTGGAGACTCCACAAGAAATTGAATTGACTACTAAACCACTAGACCAACTTCACTTCATCTTACCAAAAGAATACACCTTGATAAGACTAATTTCTTGAAATGAACAACAAAACAACCAAGTCTTCAAAAACATAGTGCCTCTAGTGACTTCTTGATGAGAAATGTCATTCTAAATTCATTGATCCATGCTTCCATTCTCATATCACTTTCAAACAAAATATAAAGTTTTAACTTTGTCTCCAAAGGTCATCATATATTGCAATGGTTAATGTGGACCACTGTAAACTCATTAAAAACAACCCCGAGCCACTGTCATGAATTCTATTCTCGTACTACTCCTACCTCCAACGTAGAACTCTAAGTGAGGATATACACAAATTAATAATGACAATTTGTAATAACCACGCACATTAACCAAAATAATGGAATATAGATACCCAACCCCAACCTTCCTCCAAAAGGAAAAGAGAAAAATATTCCCATGTTGATCTTGGGATAAGTTTAGGGTTCCATTATTACTATGGTTTGTCCAACCTTCATGGCATAAGTTTATTTTCTTTAATTTATTACTGTACACAACAAGTAGCTCCAAGGTTCTTTGCAGCTCCCACTTACTTTTTATTTTTCTCAGAGCCAATCCCACGGTTACAACCCTCCCACTTAATGAATCTTTAGCCTTGTTCTTCCTTCAAACTTGTGATTTAATTTGAATGTGTGGCTCTACAACAAATCAACTAGTCTCATGTCCCCTTGATTTACCTTCACGTATGTATTAATGAACAATAGGGCATGATATTACGTTTACATAATAAACTCCTTAAGAAATTAGTAGTGTCTCCAATGCTTCACAACATAAAACTCAATATCATCAAAACAACGCTACCAAACATCGTCTAAATTCACATTGAAGAAAATTCTCCACCTTCCATCCTACCTCAATCCTTTGACATTAGCCTATGTTTGCGTGGGTGCCATGCAACCCTTGTTTATTTATATATGTATTTAATAACTTAACTGAAAGTAGAATGTGCACCAATGTCATCAGGAGATGCGCTTCATCATCTCTGCCTTGTTTAGATCCCCATTTCCACAAACATGGAAATTGTACTTGAAAATCAGATGTCGAAAACTAGTTTCTCAGATAGGTGCGGTCCATAAACTAAAAAAACTACCATGGTGTTGATGATAAAGAAAAAATGAATCTATTCCTAAGCTCTAGTCATTATATTCAGTGGCTTGTAGCTATATATTTATGAAATTGAGCCCTTACCATGATAATAAGATGTTAACCCTCTTCATATGATTTTTTTTTTTTTTTTGGTTATGTTTTCACTTGGAATTAGGTATGGGGTCGCGCCTAGATAGGGAGTCTCCTATCCTTCTCTCAAATCACAACCTTAGATGCAGTGCAGTGGCTTCTTTCTTATTCGAGAGACTAGAGGAATTCTAGTGTAATTAATAATTACTAATTTTATTGGCCTATCTATTCTCAGATTCCTAAGATTAGAGTTCAAAAGATGGCAGCCATTATTAGGTCAACGCTTCTTGTTTTCTAGTGTGTACTCTATGAAGAAAAGTAGCTCTCCTCAAACATCTTATATTAGACGTCATCGAGGTCACTTCAGAATTTCTGTCTCTAGTTAATTCTCCTAGCTTAGTGCTTCCCTTTTCATCGGTCGATCTGAAATCGATATATGTTCGCCCCTTCAACCCAATTTCATCTTCCAAGGATTTTATAACCCCGTTGAGTACCATCTCACTTGAATGGTTAAGAATTTAGGAGTCCGGTATTTTGGATTTTGGAAGTCTAGGGTTTTTGTTTATTCTTTCGTACTTGAAATAAGCATTTGAAGGTAGTCTCGAAGCTGAATGAACCTCATAGTAGAAAATCCATCCATCCTTCATCTCATCACTAAGAAATCTATTTGAAATATCTGGTCATGTTTTCTCCCACTACTATTGCTTGCTTTATTTGTAACAAAGGACACTGCAATGCTTACATTGCAATGATGAATAATTTTAGGGAATCCACAAAATATTGGTTAAGTTTGTTTATCTTCAAGGATACCTAAACGGCTAACGCGAATGACAAAACCCAAGACTGCAACACTATATAAACTTAAATTCCACTCTGTAGCTTTGTATCACTATTTATGCATTTATCAAGTGTAGGGTTGAGTGCCCAATAATATAGATATGGGTTGGAAACTACAATTCCATTCTACACAAGCAACTATGTATGTTGACTTCACGTTAACTCAAATCTTGTAGTACACTCCCTCAGATGTTGCTGCAAAATGTAATATTTTAATCGAGAAGTAAAATGCCCTACATATCCCAATGATTGCTAGAAGTCATACCATGTATTATATAAATTTTTGAACAACTAGAAGGAACCAAAAGGGCTTCAACCCTTCAGATGTTGCTACTAAAGAAAATATGTAATATTTATATGCTTGTTGTAGTAATAGTAACATAATTCGACCCCTTTTATTAGCAAAGATAAAAATAATTCATGACGATTTGTAATCTGCAGATCTGTAGTATATGAAAAGAAATTGTAGAGGTAACTAACTGAATAAGATTCAAGTCATTGGATCAATATTTGGTGTGGATTTAATATTGGAACAACCTGAGATGAAAGGAACTTGCAACATCCCAGGTAACTTGGGATATACTCTTCAAATTTGTAACATGTAAGTTCTTGCCAATTCAATCTTGTGCATAGATCAACTTGATAAGAATAGCTTGGGATGAGAAAGGTAGTAGATTGAGCTTTAAAAAACAATTAAAGAAACCCCAAGGTTTCACAGAATATGATAATCAATGATAATAATACCTTCAAACCCTTATACAACTAGTCTTATGATGTCAAAGTGATGGATCATCCAACAAATCAATCAGGGAAAGATATGGATTTACCACAAAAAAATTGTTAAGCACCCAATTTTATTTATTTATTTTTGGTTAGGTCTACTTGGATTATGGCATGGCTTCTCTCATAGGCCTTCAACTTTATTCNGGCTAACGCGAATGACAAAACCCAAGACTGCAACACTATATAAACTTAAATTCCACTCTGTAGCTTTGTATCACTATTTATGCATTTATCAAGTGTAGGGTTGAGTGCCCAATAATATAGATATGGGTTGGAAACTACAATTCCATTCTACACAAGCAACTATGTATGTTGACTTCACGTTAACTCAAATCTTGTAGTACACTCCCTCAGATGTTGCTGCAAAATGTAATATTTTAATCGAGAAGTAAAATGCCCTACATATCCCAATGATTGCTAGAAGTCATACCATGTATTATATAAATTTTTGAACAACTAGAAGGAACCAAAAGGGCTTCAACCCTTCAGATGTTGCTACTAAAGAAAATATGTAATATTTATATGCTTGTTGTAGTAATAGTAACATAATTCGACCCCTTTTATTAGCAAAGATAAAAATAATTCATGACGATTTGTAATCTGCAGATCTGTAGTATATGAAAAGAAATTGTAGAGGTAACTAACTGAATAAGATTCAAGTCATTGGATCAATATTTGGTGTGGATTTAATATTGGAACAACCTGAGATGAAAGGAACTTGCAACATCCCAGGTAACTTGGGATATACTCTTCAAATTTGTAACATGTAAGTTCTTGCCAATTCAATCTTGTGCATAGATCAACTTGATAAGAATAGCTTGGGATGAGAAAGGTAGTAGATTGAGCTTTAAAAAACAATTAAAGAAACCCCAAGGTTTCACAGAATATGATAATCAATGATAATAATACCTTCAAACCCTTATACAACTAGTCTTATGATGTCAAAGTGATGGATCATCCAACAAATCAATCAGGGAAAGATATGGATTTACCACAAAAAAATTGTTAAGCACCCAATTTTATTTATTTATTTTTGGTTAGGTCTACTTGGATTATGGCATGGCTTCTCTCATAGGCCTTCAACTTTATTCTAGATCTCTTTATTCTTTTTTTCTTTCTACAATTATATTTCATAACTCTATTTATTTGAATTTTGAACTAGATTTCTATTTTTAGATCTATAATTCTAATTTGGGGAAGGCCCATAGACCTTGAGGGTTGAAACCCTTCACTCTGATCCCATATGTAATGGCCTAGTTTACTAAATAAAAATACAAGAAATGATCTATCCATGTAATAGCCATATCTACTTAAGGAAATACATAATTTACCATAAAATCATCCAAATAACCATTGCTTCTTCATTGAAATTCTTATTCAGAGGAGCAGTGAGAGGTAAGGAACTTACCCGTGGTGAAGAACCCGTCTTACCTATAACCTGGTTACTTGAGGAACATAGCCATACCTTGATATTGATATGAAGAAACCCAACCAAAAAGTGTGGGATGACTCTCTGTTATAGGTGAATCATCCTGCGGACAAGCAGATTCCCTGTTGGTCTCTAGACTCCTAAGGCCAAGAAAAAAAAGTGCTTAACATGGACACTAACATCTTTTTTAGATCTAATTAAGCTAATATGCGAAAAGGAAGAAGAGGGATATGTACCTTGTTAACGACGTTTGTCCTCATAATATCCAAGTTGAGATCCAATCCTGAGCTCTTTGATAGGTCCTGTAAAACAAACAAAGATACAACAAACTTCCTATTCTACTGAGATTAGCTCAAATACAGATCTATCTACTAGAGACAAGTTCATGTGAAACAAGCATAAATTTGAAAGAAACAGGCCAAGCATTGATTATTAATGAGAACAAATAAAAGGTGCTTACAGTCCTTTGATAGAGGTGCAACAACCTCTTCCAGTTCTCTTTGTCCAACCCCTTTGCTCAAGTAATCTACACTGATCACTTTGATAACATCTCACTTATGGGATCATAAGTTTGGTGTAATTCTCAATCTCCATATATCCTTCTACCATGAGGAGACCTCCTTATATAGGCTTGGAGATGCCTAACCACTTGAGAGATATTTGGGATAAGTTGAGGATTCCTCTCCTTCAGTTGTGGATCTCTCCTAAGATCATTCCTTGACCCAAGATTCGAACCCAACTACCTTAAGATATTGAAGGGATTGTCCCCTGATTTCCTCCAACAAACCGAATTTCGCCCAAAAAAGAGCATCGCTCCCTCAAAAGGGGCACAGAGCACTGGAACACTCATCTATAAGGGAGTATAGAGTGCCAACGCTCCCTGTCAGTAGGTAGGGGGGCACTCCCTCCCAAAATTGATGTTTTAGTGGCTTTTTCAGTGGCACAAGGTTTGTACTCTTCTGTCAATTGATTTTCCTTCTTCAAAACTAGTCTTTGAGGTGTCTTAGTCTCCTTATGATGTCGTTAGAGAGACGGCATAGGCAGTATGATGTTTGTGACACTTGTGACACTTGCGACCAATATGCGACACTTGCGATATTTATAATGGAGACACTATCCATCATTGCAATGAGTGATTTTGATGTGTAATAGATTGCCCCCTAAAGTGCGAAGTTAGAAGATGATGATGACTGAATTACTTTGTAGACTTTTTCGAGCAAGGGTATGGACGCAGAGAGGCTGGAAAAAGATACACACAACCATCAAACAAATATTATGACATGTTTCAAACCCAAGGCATGCATACCTATGCTTGAGTGATAAAAACTTTTTAGGTATGGCCGCCATAAAATACACTGCAGATCCACAATTATATTGATAAAAGGTATAGCCACTGAAGATACGATGTGGATCTATACTCCTATGACCTGAACTGATCGTAGCCATGAAGAATACAAAGTGGATCTACGAGATGACAAGACATAGCCATGACCAATACAAAGTGGATCTATGTAACAATATATGTGTCATAGTTCAAAAGAACTCCTTCGCAACCTGGGAAAAGTACATAAGAGTGAAAAATCAACCTAGGGTCTTCTTACAAATCCCGATGTAGTACGAATCTAACTATGTGAATAGATGTCCTGATGTCGAACATAGCAGAAACCACTTGATTACCGGTCAATGAGGTAAACCGTTAACAAGCGCGAGGGAGATCACCATTGATGTCAATGATTCCCAAGGTACTTTAGTACATTCCAACGAATGTGAATGGATGAGTTGAAGTTGAACATAGGTGGAATCATTCGATTAGAGGTCAATGATGTAAACCTACTGTCGAACATGAGGAGGCCTGCCATTGAGGCATGCAGGTCCCAAAGTACTACTGGTTTCTAAGTCTAGTTCCCGGATAATGTGCTGAAGTTGACAGTAACATAATCGTTGAGGGAGGGCCTTGATGTATCCCCCATCAACGACACGAAACAGACACAGAGATTTAATTGGTAGATCAAATGAACATGGACTGACATGGGTATTGAAACACGATATTTGTGATGGCTGAATCTTAAAGCAGGTACTTCCCTTGAACATTGAGGCATAACAACAAAAACTTGACATGGACCAAAAATTGATAATGCAATGGATGCTATGACTTTACGTCAGGTGACCCAAAGGAGTGAGGAAAATCAAAGGATTGGTTCAGTGCAGAGGTTTAACAGATTGAAATGTGTGAAAATATAAAATGTCGTGTTCAAGGGCGACTGTAAGGTCACTAGTAAATTTGTCAAAAACTGTTGGACTTGCTTCTTTCAATTTTTCCCCCATCCAGATAGAAGAGTACCTCTTTTTAATTTAACGAGATCGAGGAGGGTAACACATGCTCAATATAACTCACCTTCGGTAAGTCCCTCTTCCTTTGTTTAATGAACTGGAAGAAGTAAGGGTTCGGTCCCGTATGGACCCTTCAATGTATGATTGTTTAATGAGTCTAGAGAAGGTAAACTCGATGGTTTTTCATATTTAGAGAGTCTGAAAACAACTTAAAGACGACTCCAATGTTGTCCTTTTTTGTAATGTTAGTCTCGTGAGGCGGAAAAAGAGATAAATTATCACTCGAAAGACGCCCTTTCAAACCTTTTAACGAGTGGGAAAGGAAGCAAGATCACTCGACAATATTTTCACGTTTAGAGAGTCTTAAAATAGTTTAAAGAAGACTCCAGGAGGTTCCTTTTTCGTATAACCTTATGAGTCCGAAAAAGTGATAAAAGTCTACTCGGTTACATTCTCATGTTTTTTTCGAGCACGAGAAAGAACAAAGACTAAGCTCGGTATGCTCCCATCTTGAAAGCTAGTGGATTAACTCCAGAATGATCATCGAAGGCTGGAGACATGCCCTCCAAGATTCAATTCATTCCCCGAATTTGAGTTTTTCACCCTTTTATCTACTAGATGGAGAAAAAGGATAAGAGTGGATGAAAAGAAGGTTCAAGAGATGTGACTGTTTCATTTTTAAATGAGCTTGACACAGGAAAATAACTATGCTCAGGGCTACGGGTTCAATCCCCAGATTTCTGTTTCATTTTTTATTGAGCTTGCTATAGAGAGGAAAACTATGCTCAAATCTTATGTTTCATTTTTTAACGAGCTTGCTATAGAGAAGAGAAACTATGCTCGTGACCTCTATTTCATTTTTTAACTAGCTTGCTACAGAGAAGAGAAACTATTCTCATGACCTCTGTTTCATTTTTTAACGAGCTTTCTACAGAGAGGAGAAACTATGCTCGTAACCTTTGTTTCATTTTTTAACGAGATTTATACAGAGAGGAGAAACTATGCTCGTAGACTCTCCTTGATCATGGCTTCCAAGATAATAATGCTTTGGAAGGACACCATGTCAAGGGACAAAAATTGGTCATGGCTTCCAAGAGATCTTCACTGGATGGAAGAAAATCATGCTGGAAGGAACACATGTCAAGGGCCGCGATAGGGGTAAGGAGACCAGGCTCCAATAGCCCTACCAAAGAGATCACCATGTCAACTACCGGATCCAAATCATCGAAAGTTGAAGTCATGGGAGACAACAGAAAATCAACATCAGGAGGGAATATAGAGTGTATATCTTCCCGAATTTCTTCACGAGGGGGAAGAAAAGAGGATCGATGATGGTTATCATCCCGAGGTAGCTCGTCAATGCTCAACATTTCCATAATAGATTCCTCAGAGGGAAAAATTGGGGAAATGTAGTCGATTGCAAGCGACAAGGAATTTAACCGCGATGGCATCGAATAACTGTCAGGTGCCAAGAGATGTTGGTCATCCAAGGAGGGAGAGGCGGATTGGATAGCAACGTATGATGTTTCGACTGGACTAAGTGGCATGGTATCACCTAGTGCATTGAATTCCAAGGGACTAGGTACAATCCAAGGGTCAGATGATTCCAAAGATTGATAAGCCATGGTTGAAATCATATCGACGGTGGTAATATGATGTGTAGTCGGTGGAAGTGGTGTAGGGAAGGTACCCATAAGGCTAGAATATTTCAGCAAGCCAACACCAATGCTTTCATACGTGATCTTGTGATCTCCCAAGAATGGAATATTGTTGGTAGCGGGAGCGTGAGCGTCGGGTGTACAAAAATCTAACTGATCGACAGTGACAATTTTTCCATGATGAGGGAATTGTACACATCTAAACACTTACGAGGAAACGACAGTCATAGCATAAAACCAACTTCTTCCAAGTAATAAGTTGTAATCGAGGGGAGCATCAACCACCTCGACATCAACAGTGACAGTTTTGCCGCCCAACTGGACAGGCAGGGACTATAAAAGACCATGGGGATGAAAACCTCGCCCATCGAATGCGTGTAACATTGTTGGGGATTTGTTAAGTGTGGGTGATTTTGAACTTTTCCAACATGCTAAAGACATGACACAAGTTGAGGCTCCCTCACCCAGAATAGTTCGGTGGATTTGTTGATTGTGAACAACAAAATCAACTTGGAAAGCAAGTTGGTAGGAGAGTCAAGATGTATAATTGTCCAGGTTAAACATGATATGGTTGGACAACTCAGGATCAACAACACCAATAGCATCCAAGAGTGTTCTACATTAACTGGGGCAGTGCTGTAGAACTTCTAATGCAGACATAACACATGGTGCTTGAGCCAAATCTTCAACAATGTTGTAGTTTTGGGCGGCACGTGAGCTAGGATTAAAGGTAGACTTTCAAATAGTGCTCTTAGGAGGGCGTAAGATGGAGTCGAATGTAGGTTTCTCGATCTGGAGTGGTCCAGACAGAGGACTGACAGACGAAGGACTAACAGAGGATGGTGATGGATCCTATGGAGAACCGTTAGTGATCTTCCCTTTGTCTTGTTTAACTGATGTGTCGTAGGTCATCGAGTGAGTGGTTAAATAAATCCCGTTGAAGAGATAGATGTGGGCACTTGTCGAGGCTTCATCATGAGGAGTGTGGCTGGAACTTCCCCCTGGAGAGGGGGTTTGAGCAACCATAGATTGTTTTTGAGGAAAAGGATGAGTAAGCATGACGGGTTGGGAATTCCCTTTAAAGAGTTTGGCCACTTCATCATGATGTGGACGGACAGTCTCGAGTGTAGTGATCGTCACCACAAATGAGACACGGGAACTTCGGTTTCCGTTGTGGTTGCTTTTCATTAGCAGGTGGTGGGTTTTGAGCTTTCGATGGTTCATTATTATTATTCTTTTTGTTTTTGTTCTTTGTCTTCTTCTTACCTCTGGTTTGCTGTCAAGGGGCAGATTGAACTGCATTCACCTAAGAGATTTGAGCTTGGGGGGAGGTGGAGGAGGGTGTGGTTGAAATGAGAGTGGATGCCGGAGCAGATCGATTTTCCATTCCAATCGACTAGGAAACAGATTGGGTTTTGATGGAGCTGATAACTCCATCTTCATGTGACATGGATGATGGTTTAGATGGATCAGTATTTGCACGGGTAGAATTTGGGATTAATTCATACAAAATACCATATTGGGAATAGACCGAATCTAAGTACTGAGCCTGAGCGATGGCCTCTTCCTCGGTGACTACACCACCCATGGCAACATCACGAGCGATTGGGGGTAACAATGATTTAGTGAACCATTCCGCCAATAATTGGTTAGGAATGACTGCTTTGATCAACCTTTGTCGCCGTCTCCACTCATGAATATGATCGGAGATATGCACAAAGTTTGTTTAATGAAGGGAGGTCAAGAGTTCGATACCCGTCTCATATCGAATGGGTAGTTTAAAGTGCATGAGAAAGGACATGGAAAGGGAGTTAAAATCTTCGAAAGAACCACGTGGAAGTTCGATATACCACTTGGCTGATGAGCCCGTAAGTGTTTGTTGGAAAAGACGTAAATGGATAGATTCGTCCATTAAGGAGTTCGGTGAAAACCATAAATTGAAAGTCATCACATGGTTATTTGGGTCTTCTCCAGGTTTACCGTCAAATTTTGGAATATCAGAAGGCAGTTTAGCTGGAATCACTAGCCAGAAAGGATAATGACGTATAGGATCATTGGTCAACTGAGACAAGTCTGGGAGATCCAGAGTAGCAAGGAACAATAATTTTTGGTTAACCTGAGGGTGATACTGGTGTGGCATAGGAACACTAGTAGGACCATAAACTGTATTAGGTGGATAATTGTAACCAGTAGGTCCTCTTGCATACGATTGTTGCTGACCAAAGTAAAGAGGATTCGAAGAGGATTGAGAAACATTTGGGAGTGGAGGATAACCTGATGGATTTTGAAGATTATAATCCGGTTGATGGGTTTGTCCATAAGGTGGATAGACATGTTGTCCATAAGGAGGATAAGGTTGTTGTTGTCCTTGAGAATGTTTCCCCCCAGGGAATAATGGATTTTCTGGAAAAGGAGTGTGCCAAGGATTGGGCATTGTAGACGCATTCTGTCCAGAAGGTTGATGATGGGCTCTAGTTTGAGGTTGTTCCCCAGCATGAGGTTTCCCTCCAAATGGAGTTTGCCCTCCGAAAGGAGGTTTCCCCCCAAACGGAGGTTTCCCTCTCAAAGGAGGTTGCCCCCCAAACGAAGGTTTCCCTCCAAACGGAGGTTGCCCTCCGAAATGTGGTTGCCCCCCAGCATGAGGTTGAGTCCATGGAATTTGGAAACTAGACGTAGACGACTGACCGGTGCCACTTAATGGATTATAGCCACCAATACCGGTTCCTTCGGGTTATTGGATATGTATAGTACTTCCGGGTATAAACTGGGTATTGTTGACAACAAAAGGATTTAGTGCTCTGTACCTAGGGGGAAGTGACGAAGAAGGCCTGGATGACAGTGGCGTACCAATGGGAGATTTTCTAACCACCACATTATTGGTGGGAATAGTCGCAACGTGAGGGACCATCGTAGAATGGGCCATTTGGAGAGAAATAGTGGAACTTGGACCAACAGATTGCATGTCCGGACCAATGGACAATGCGATGGAACTGACGCTTGTACCAGTAAAATGATCTAAAGGTATGGTATAGGTAACATATGTTTATGGTATTTGGGATATGACAGGTATATCAACACCTGTCCCTAATCCGTAAAGGTCTCGCACCGTGCGAGGTGGGCTTCAAACTATATCAGAAGTCCAAAGGGGGTTTTCAACCAGAGGATTTGAATGAGACCCGGTTAGAATTTCAGAAGGATCAATGACAACAAGTTCTCCGACTGAACTCATCTGGAGAAAACGCCTTTCATATCCTGCAGGAATGTGAAAATCCTCCATAGGATCCATAACAATTTGAAAATCTTCTAAAGAAGTGGAAACTTCCTCTTGTGAGGTTATAACGTCGTGGACCTTGCTCTGTTGAGGAGAGCCCTCCATAGAATGAGGGGGTAAAGGGGGAGAATCTTCCATATTTTCCGGGGGAAGTCCCTGTACCCTATGTGAATGGCGTGGAGGGTCGATGTTGGCGGAAAAAAGTCGATGGAAAAGATCTATGGCCAACTAACAACAAAGAAACAACATACACTAATCAAATCTAGGAATCAAACCAAGCAAACAAAACTTCTCTCGATGATCGTACTAGTTGGTGATGAAATCCAACGTCGCGTGATCAGGTCAAGAAGGGGCTAGGATATGGTGGAACAGTTACAATGGCGACCTGCTTAACGGAATTTCACCTTGGTGCAAGCTTCCACACAGTAATTTTGGATTTACCCTCCAAGGAGCCCAAGTGAGTTTGACCAATGTCTATTCCAGGTATAGTGAGACTTCCCTTCACCATCACCTCGTGTAAGTACTTAAATATTATGGAAACTAAGGACACCAACTTGTAGTCAGCCCCTGGGTGGGTACAGTCGACAGTCCGGTCTGAACATATGAGCAGGATAACAAGTTTGAAATTCCTCGAGAGAACTGAGGACAAGTGGACCAGTAGAACTCCAGAGGACCCCGAACGGATTCAGAGTTCACGAAGCACCGAGACCAAATGAAACCAGCTGAACCTCAAGAAGAACTCTCAATATGAAATCCGACCACTATAAATGGTTGAACCACAGAGGGATAATCTCCGTAACTCTCCCAAATGCGACCTCGTGCGTAACCCCTATGTGAGAGGGGGATCCCAGAAAGCCTATACGACAATTGGATTTGACTCTCCCTATCTCAGAATGGTAATGTTTGTTTTGAAAACTTTGGAGAGTTGTACTCAAAGCCTAATCCAAAGTGTTAATCCTAGTCTAATGCTGGTGGAAGATCCTAAAAACAATATGTTTTAGATAATTTTTAATTAGTGTTCATTTTGCAACTGTTCTTTACTCAAAGGGTGTATGACAATGAAACTGATGGTATTATGACTCAATTCCCAGAAAATTCATAAGAAATGATAAGTAGTCCTTTCTTTCAATGAATGCCTATTTAAGGGAAATAGAAAGAGTTGTTTTCACTATCAAACACTAAGATGCAATGTCCTCAATCAATTTGTTTCTCAATCAAATTCAGTGCAAAGCTAAAAATTCTCATAAAAATCCTTTCTAATATTCAAGAACAATCATAAAAAGTATCTCGTTGCTTTGAGTGTGAGTGATGGTTAATTTGATGTAAAAAACTTCTGATGTTATTCAGACTTTAAGATCTATAAGATTCAGACAACCAGAAGCAGATTTCACATAAACAAAGACACACTCTCGTTGTGATTAAACAAGAAAGACAAAGATAACAAAATCTGCAAAAAGAGAACCAAAAACTCATTTTTTTTTTTGAAAAAGGTTTGGGCAAAAATGACCTCAAAGATCAGATGGGATGGTGCACAGATCTTTGAAATTCCTCACACAGGTTTCTACTCAGCCAGATAAATGAGAAGAAAACAATAAGACAACTCTAAATCATCAAAGATGAAGAATGACTTCAAAGCAAGGAAAGAAAACGTCAAAATCCCAAACAAGAAGAGATCAATTCTTAGAAAACAAGGTGTTGAAGGCCAATAACAAGATGAACTGAGATTTATAAAACTCCTGAGCCAACGCCAAAATGAAGAAATAGCTTCAGAGGATGAAAATTTTGGATAATTTCTCACAGAAAGGGGTAGCGCTTTGGTGTAAGGGGAAGTAGAGCGTTCCAACGCTCTATATGAGGCCAATAGGGAGCACTAGCACTCTGACAGCAACAGAAGGGGAGCGCTCTGCTCTCAAAACTCAGAATAGTAATCAGAAAAACAAATTTCCAAACATACTCAGTCAATTAGGGTGAATAAGATGAAAGAAAGAGGCAATCAATAAGATCTAAGAATCAAAAACAATATGGAGAGGGTCAAAACAGTGGGCAAAGGGCTAAAACAAGATCTAGGAAAGGAAACAAAAATCAAAGCTCCTCCCCAACGGAGTCGCCAATTTCTGTTACAGGTGAATCCTCCTGTGGATAAGCAAATTCCCTCTTGGTCTCTAGACTCCTAAGGCCAAGAAAAAAAAGTGCTTAACATGGACATTGACATCCTTTTTAGATCTAATTAAGATAATATGCGAAAAGGAAGAAGATGGATATGTACCTTGTTAACGACGTTTGTCCTCGTAAGATCCAAGCTGAGCTCCAATCCTGAGCTCTTCAATAGGTCCTGTAAAACAAACAAAGATACAACAAACTTCCTATTCTACTGAGATTAGCTCAAATACAGATCTATCTACTATAGACAAGTTCATGTGAAACAAGCATAAATTTGAAAGAAACAGGCCAAGCATTGATTATTAATGAGAACAAATAAAAGGTGCTTACAATCCTTTGATAGAGGTGCAACAACCTCTTCCAGTTCTCTTTGTCCAACCCATTTTCTCAAGTAATCTACACTGATCTCTTTGATAACATCTCACTTATGGGATCATAAGTTTGGTGTAATTCTCAATCTCCATATATCCTTCTACCATGAGGAGGCCTCCTTATATAGGCTTTGAGAGGCCTAACCACTTGAGAGATCTTTGGGATAAGTTGAGGATTCCTATCCTTCAATTGTGGATCTCTCCTAAGATCATGCCTTGACCCAAGATTCGAACCCAACTACCTTAAGATATTGAGGGGATTGTCCCCTGATTTCCTCCAACAAACCGAATTTCGCCCAAAAAAGAGCAGCGCTCCCTCAAAAGGGGCACAAAGCACTGGAACACTCCTCTATAAGGGAGTACAGAGCGCCAACGCTCCTTGTTAGTAGGTAGGGGGGTGATCCCTCCCAAAATTGATGTTTTAGTGGCTTTTTCAGTGGAACAAGGTTTGTACTCTTCTGTCAATTGATTTTCCTTCTTCAAAACTAGTCTTTGAGGTGTCTTAGTGTCCTTACAATGTCATTAGAGAGACGACATAGGTAGTATGATGTTTGTGACACTTGCGACTAATATGCGACACTTGTGATATTTATAATGACGACACTAGCCATCACTGCAATGAGTGATTTTGATGTGTAACACCCTCCACCAAACCATAGACTTTGCTACCTTAATATTTAGTAGCAAGTCACCCTCGATCCCTCAATATACTACCATGCCAACGATTCCTTGTCCTTGTCCTCTTTATAACTCAACCAAAAAAGAGATGTGCCAAAGAGAGAGAGATATAATTTTCTCATTATTTTCCTCTTTATATAGAGGCCATCTATGCTAAACAACTATATCCCTATGGTCCTTTATTTAATTCTTTATTATATTTTAGGGTTTCTCCATAAGTTTCATTACTTATTTTACCATTTTATTTAATTACCCAAGTATCCATAATAAGTACTTATTATGACCCCCTTTAGGATAATTATTATATACTTCTTTATTATTATTTATTCATATATAAGTACTTATTATGACCATTTTAAGAAAATTATTATATTCATTATTATTATTATTATTATTTATTTATATATTTAATAATAATGTGAGGCATGGAAACAACATAATGAATTAATGAAGTAGATAACATCGAACAACGAGTTATACACACATTTATTGAACAAAAATGTTAATAACACTCGCATCTCAGACTCAACTTGGGTTTTCCATTGAATAATTCATTGATGGTGACCATACATATATTTCCTAATTGATTTGATGAAGACAACAAGTTGATATTCTAATTCTATCTTGTTGGTTGTTTATCCTTAAACCTTTTGTGAAGACTCTCGACACAAATAAATGAACCCCTTTTTGATGTCATTGCCACCTATTAATATTGATTTTGATCTTATTGCTGATCTTACAATCTTGTTGACCCGTGTACTTCGAGATTTTCCATCATAAGAAGCGTATAACTTTAGCAAGCTAACAGTTGGGATTCCATTGAGTTTACCAATCAATAAGTCACCCACATATAATTTTCCCACAAACTTCTCCCTACACGTTCCTACTTCCCATTTGTTGTTCACATCAATTTAGTATGTTGAATTTGGCGCCCTTAGTTTGTGTCCATAATTACTTTGACTAGTATCATGGCATTTCAAGTAAATTCAATGTGGCTTTACCAAATGACAGATGGATTGAAATCATATATTAGTATGTTCTAGCTTCCATGTAAATTGGGATTTTGTGTGAGGGTTGCAGCATTGAGATTGATGTAGAGAATCATTATTATCCCAATATAGGGTAATACTATCTACGTAAGATGTCTTTAGTGCCACATTGTTTCCTTGCAATCTTGGGATGAAGCCACATATTTGACCTTAATACTCAACATAGCTGTGAACTATTGTCTTTTGTTACACAAACTTGTTGCTCCCCCATGGAGATTAAAGACACCCCATCATCAACTTTATATCATGGAAATTTGCATACCAATAATTTAAAATGTATCTAAGTCAATTCTTTGACCATAATTTCCAGTCCACTGTGTCCTTTATCCTCAATAACTAATCCTTTAGTGCCTTGCAACTATTAGAATATCTTCTTCATGACCAACCAATGGTGCATACCATAATTTTTTAAGTATTCATTGACCACTCCGAGTGATTGAGAAATTCCTATTGTGTGTAAACTATGGTACACATCGGACTTCCAAATTTAGCCCGATTAGCAAATCTAACCTTTTGGGTCACCTCCTCATCAATGCTCAACTTCATCTCCTTTGATAATTTGTATTTTTTTATTAACAAGAGTTGATATGTTCTTGCAACCTTTCAACTCTCAAATCACTCGAAGACATTGTCCAAGTACTTCTTCCTTGATTAAAAAAATTCTTTGGTTCTATATATCTATATTTATTTGAGTACCCAAGCAATGGTGCAACTCACCCATATACTGAATCATCTAAAATTGAAAAAATGATTTCTTTTTAGTCTTCTTCATCATCCTCATTTCACTCCTCTCCAATATTTGGTCATCTATATACAAGGCAACAATGAGGACATGATCTCCCTCTATCCATAAATAAATGAAATGATTCACACCACTATGAAGAATGCAAGTAGAGACTTTTGCAATTACTAAAATCCATATAAATACTTTTTTGCATCTTGCACATTAATTCCTTCCCTAAAGCAAAGAAAATAGTGGGGGAACTTGCACACCCAAAATTGGATTGCACTTGCAAATCCAAGTAATGGAGGAAAACATTTCCAATAAAAACTAGTAATGGTTTGATTGTCTAATAAAATGATATGAAATACATATGAAGGTGTAAACCCCTGTATACAATAAAGAGGGAAACACTCTAATTTAAAGTTGAAGTCATTAATAAGAGCCATTAGGTGTTTTTTTCTACAAATATAACATTATTATAACATCATGAACACACACCAACAAAATAACCTATTTACAAAGTATAATACTTAATAATGATGTGGTAGTTAGGAAAACAACATACCTTGCCCTGCTCCACCCCCCAAAAAAAGGCCTTTCTCTCAAAGTTGAAAAGGAAAGCAATAAAGGGCCATGCTAAAAATTTTGTTAGAAAAACTAAAAAGATGCATTTCTACCAAAATATATGTCCAAACTAGGGCATATAACAACTTGAAAGAAGCATAAACATGCCTTTGGAACTAGCTACAACACTAGATTTTCCAAATTTGGCAAAAGAACCCATATTTTGCCTTCCATCTATGGAGTGTATGCAAGAAAAGAGGAGTGCTCATTATGATTAATTCACTTGAATAATAAGGAGCAACAATTGAACTTGAAACCACTTATTTCAAAAAGTACTACTTCAACAAACTGAGGGTTTCCTAGGGATGCATTTTCCATATATATATATATATATATATATATATATATATATATATATATATAT
>ML824597.1:72803-84354 GCA_009831015.1 Picea engelmannii | reverse complement strand
GAGCCATTTCATGTAATGTGGACTAGGTCCACTATGTTAGTTATTATTAAATAAGGTCCATTAGGTAATTATCATTCAATAAATGTAATATGGCCCAGTCATTAATGTGGGGGTCACTAGTGGTTAGGGATAGGATTTGTTAGGTACATATAATAAGGATGGTGTCCTCCTTAAGGGATATGTCAAGGATTATCATTTTACTGGAGCTTTTCTCATTTGGAGGTTGTCCCTTCGAAGAGGCATGTGAATAGGGGTTCATTCTTCCATAAAATGATTATTGTATGGTGTTACCCTACCCCAGGGGATTTTAATTTAATCAAGTAATGGAGTTTTCATGACATATTCTATGATATAGTGTTTGTTTGTTTTAATCTTCGGGACTAAAGAACATAACAAGTGGTATCAAAGCATTTTATTGGGTTAGGGAGAAGCATTTTTTTTCTTTTCTTTTAACAAATTTTCTTGGGGCAGGTTTTTCTCTTAGCATATTAACCACATCATAGTAACATCAATGCCATTTTCAGAAGAGTGGTCATTCCATATCTGAATTGGCGTTATAATAGTGATTCTGAGAAATATCGTTGAAGTTACAACTATTTTAATTTGTGCCTCAAATCCCTTTTAGAAATATTATTACACCCGACTTTTTTCTTATGAACTATATTGCAACAAGACAAGTTCCATTAGAAGCAAAGTGGTCATTCCATTTATGAATTGGGGTTGAAAAACCCTCATGGTGGCGCACTTTTCTCTATGTTTATGAACCAAATTACAATTGAACTAGTGCCATTAGAAGTAGAGTGGCCATTCCATTTCCAGATCAAGTTTATGGTAGTGAAACTAATCAATATTGAGGAAGTTACAACCATTTTAAAATTGAAACATTAAAACACTAGCAAAAATAACATTGTTAAAAAAATTGTGAAGGAAGGGGTGACAATATTGAGAAACATAGAGGAGGAAGAGAAAAGAAGGATGAATAACATGATCCAACGATGTAAAAGTATTTTAGAGACCAAGAAACAATCCAAAGGATGGAACTTTGGAGACATATTAAATAGGAGTAATCAAGAGAAATATTTGTTTGTTGTTATTTCAAGGATGCTTGTGATGAATGGTATGTGGACATTTGTCATGTATGGGAAGATAAATGCTTTCAACATCTATTTGATAAACATACTCCTCCATATGAAGTGAACATCATTGATGGAAGTCACGAGCAGGTTATCAATACTGATTTTCAATTTGAATCTTTTCTAGTGCCCTCCAAATCTACATCCACCATTATGTGGCTATTTAGATGATCTTTTTATTTTGGATGGTCCCAATATATAGGTGGAAATGTATTTAGATCCATGTAACTATGGTGAACATCTTTAGTAAATCATTCAACCATTTATTGATTTCATGTGTTAGCAGTTGGGAATTATCGTCAACAACCATACATGGGACCTTGGCTTGTGGATATATTTAATGGTCTTATTCATTATAGGCATTGAGGGTAGCACCCATATATGGGACCTTGGCTTATGGATGCATCTCATAAGTATAAACGTTGAGGGAAATGATTTTCACAGGGGCATGGAATGGTGGGATCCCCCTAGTGATGTAATGGGGTCCTAGGCGCCCATTGTATTTAATGATAGGATAGGTATTGATTTTTTTAAAGCGAAATTTTGTTAATTTGGCTAAATTTTGAAGTTTTAAAAGAAATTTAGGCTAATTTTGTTCATATTTTCATAAATAAAAAAAATGTAGCATAATTTATGATTATAGTTATACATGCATTTATACTTATCACCTAAATATACAAATTTCCACGAACATATAATAGGTTTTCATAATATTTTCTCAAAATCCATGATTGTGCATCCAACTATTTAAGGAATGTCACTGCATATTGATGATTATGTAATAATGGCTACTCTAGGGAAAACCGTGAGTTTTCAATTGAAGTCTTGTAGATATATATATATATATATATGAAAAGAAAATTCCTTGAGTGTTTAATATTTTACTTGTCTTATTTTGTTCACTTATTTCAACATGTAAAATATAACATGTTGTATATTGGTGTATAGAAAGTTTTCCATGTATTTCTAAATATGTTTTCCATTGGCATTGTTTTTTGTTGTAAGTTCCCTCTAATTTCTATGAAATTTTGTTTTGTTGTTGTTGTTTGTTTTTGTTTTTTCTAAATATTTTACTCTAAAAAAAATTTGTTGCTTATGTCAATGATGCACACGTGGCACTAATTCAATTATGTTGTTGCCAAATATTAAAGGTAGTAACAATAAACTAATGGGTTATCACAAAAGATGAATGATATGAATATTATTTGGTTGTCAAACAATTTTATAAGTTATAACTTATGTGGTTTTAAAAAATAAACATTGATGGGTACAGTGGCCATTTAATGTAATGTGGCCTAGATCCAATCTGTTAGTTATTATTTAATAAGGCCCGCTTAAAGGCAGTTGTCATTCAATAAATGTAATATGGCCTAGTCATTAATGTAGGGACTATTAGTGGTTAGGGTTAGGGTCAGGGTTTGCTAGGTAAATGTAAATAAGGATGTAGTCCTCTTTATTAGATATGTTAAGGATTATCATTGTATTGGAGCTTTGATCATTTGGAGGTTTCCCCCTTGAAGATGCAAGTGAATAGGAGTTTATCCTTCCATAAAATGACTATTGTGTTGTGTTACCCTACCTTCACTTAACTTGCCACTAATTCAACTTTGCTTTTGTGTTTATGCAATTTAACTCTCGATGATTTGTTTATGGACTCATTTGTCAACAAATAATCCCTTCAATAATTCAATGCTTATACAATTGCACAAAAATCTAGATCACACTTTGAGTTCTTCTTCTTTACTTTGTTCAATTTCTCATTTTGAAGAATGATATCCACCTTACTTCACAACTGGACACTATGATGATAGCTATCATGATCACATCACAATCTCCTTACAACATTTTATTGAAATTCAACATTATTGACATAGGTGTTATGGTTATCTTCCTCTTTCATCAATCAAAACTGTATCCACTCCACTAAACACATGCGTTTTTTCATGCACTTTGTGATTAATGTGCTTACTCCATTAAAAAATATGATTAGATTTCTATAAAAATTCATAATGCAATGAAAGATCATTACTTTTTTGGCATTGCATTATATGGCTAACCCCAAATCACTCTCACCTTCTCAACATATAGCACAAACCTTCCTCAAACATAGTGAAGCTTAAGTATACTAACTCATCCTCGAAGAGCACCCCCTTCTTCAATTTTGTTTTTCCAAGGAAAAATTCGTGAAGAAACACTTAGACACTTCCCTGCATTTCACAGATGTTACACCTAACTTAGTAAGGACATTGAGTATGAGGGATTGACCCTAAGACTCCTACATGAAGCTCAAAGCAATCAACCAATCGAGCTAGCCCACTGAGTTAACTCCCTTCTTCAATTTGATACATGAATATTCCATATCTTATGTTTTACTCAACTCTTTAATGGCAGGTGATGTAGTTCAATCGAATCATCAACGTCCAAAAATTCAAAGCACAACAATGCTTTGAAGTGTTGATACCATGACAATTAATACTTATGAAAATTTGTGCTTGTCAAATATTGTTTATCATTCGATCAAAGGGCACGATTCTTATAAGTAATAAAAATAAACTTACAATTACCATGTGTTTATTTAATAAAATGAATTTAGTGCTTCTCTCCATTTTAATTTAATTACCTCCATCTACATAAATCCAAAAAAATCATGCAAAACAAATATCGATCCTACAACTCAATCAGGGATTACTCTATGGTATATTGGCAAAGGCATTTTCAATGCTTGGGGGATGTGTAATGTTTAAATCTCTCTTCCCTTATATTGTAGTATCTTTGTACCATGGATTCATAACTCTCCATATATCTATTAAAAGAAAAAATTACTAATAAAAAAAATAGACCTTGCAACTCAATCTTTAGGACCACCTTTATCTCGATGATTAGCAATACCACATGAATGAGCTCTTCCCTCGTTACAAGAAATAAGAGGATGAGTAAAGTACATACACTAAGTGTAGCACTCAACTTTACTTCTACAGTAAGCAAGAGCACCCACATCAAAGTACGAGTCGAAATAGGCATATCATGTTCTAGTGCAAAAGAAGTTGTGGAGTATTGGTTGCATGGTTTGAATGGCTAAGGACACAAGGAATTAATTCAGTTAAATTTTATTATATGTAAATAAGATTAAAAAATTAGAGAAGACACTTGAGAGATCATGGAGGTCTAGGTATTACAAGGACTTGTACACGTGCATAGGTCCTTTGTGCTAAACATTTTATATTATTTTTTAAAACCGAGACTAGGGAATATTTGTATTAAAGGTGGCCAAATTTGACACTCAATTACAAACAAAGTTGACATGATGTTTCAAAAAAGTTTCTATCAAGATAACAGATAAAATTCCTCTATCTTCTTCCTTAGACAAAATATTTTTCAGTCTTACTGGTGATAAGAAAGTACTAATAGTGTAGGTATACTACCTATAGAAAATATTCAAAATACAAATGACTTAAAAAAAAAATGATCAAAAAGTTGCTTGTTACGTGTTCAACTTCTTGTCACCACTGACTGTGCTACCGAGGGAGATTTTTTTTTTTACTATTGTAGTCCAAGCTTCCTTTGTTTTCAATAAATTCATAATTGCTCCCTCCAATCCTATCTTGCCTTGATCTGAAGGCTCTAATTGATCTAGAGACTCCCCCTCTTCCACTTGGAACACCCAACTCGCCTTTATCCGAGGACTAAGCAGGATTTCTGCTTCTTGGTCCAGATTTGGGGGAATAGAAGATTCCTCTTTCACTATATCTTGAAGTACCACATCTTTCTCTTTTAATGCTTCCTTATTAAAGTATGGGGGAATAACAATTTCCTCTTTCATTGAATCTTGTGATTTCATTTCTTGCTCATTAGAAGGAAGGTTGGATTCAACTGACTCAATCTTGCTAATCACTTGATGTTCTGCTTCAGTGCCAACTGACCAAGTTGACTTATGTCATTATTGCCTTGCTTGCCTTGGCCCTTTTGGGTAATGTGATGCCAAGTGTCATGTTTCAAAGCAACTCTACATCGGAAAGATACATGTTCATATGCCAACTTTTTAAAAAGTTTTCACCTATTAAGTTTATTTCAGCTAGAAACCCTTCGCTGAAGTCCATTTCTACATAGATTCAAGCACATGTAGTGATATTGTGGTTTTTAATTTCCTCGCTTCTATAATGTAATTTTTTAATAGATCGTAGAGGGGGTAAACCCCAAAGATGTAGAGGAAGTTTTGGAAGTCTAACTCAAATGCTTAAAGTATATGTCATTGGATCAAAGGACGGAGTCCAGGGTTTCAAGCATAATCTGGATTTCCCCCAAATCGAGGGACCTAATTTTAAAATGAAATCTCTATCTTCAGCTAGATCAAACACAATGATGAAGAACCCCTTTGCACGAGGGTAAATGAAAGCATAATCTTTTAACTCATGTTGGCAAAAGTATAAAACCCAATTTTGCACCAAAGACCGTTAAAACGACAAATAAGTGCATTTGTACTGTAAAAATCTGCTTTAGTTACAACATATTTCACTGCCATACTAGAAAGAGTTGAAGATTCCTAAACCAATAAATGAGAGGAAGAACAAGGAACATTCTGCACAACATATTTAAAAGAGGCCTTACCTTGGATAGCATTGGTAGTCGGAGCCAAAGATTGAGTCGACACAAAAGGAGCCAACATGTTGCCAGAGATTAGAATGTTTTCTTACAAAATACCAGGTGCATTAGAGGAGACTGAAGCTGAAACGACCACGACCATGCATGCAGGGGAAATCAGAAGGGTGTGGAACCAAGCTGTGCAACTGCCATTAAGGAGAGGGGATCAGGAAATAAATTGCAAAGAAGAATATTGGCCATGGAGGCTAGATTGGGCCAAAAAGAGGTCTTTGTGCATGACTAGGGAAAAACCCTAGCCCCCGCCACATGGGAAAAACTCTCGAGTGCCATACGTAGTTGTGTTAAACATGTTATTCAAACCATGGAAGGTAAATCGATTTGGAAGGCGCAATTGAGGAATTATATTTCTTCGAGTGCACCTTTCAGTAAAAAAATATTGGTAAGGTTTCCCACTCCAAACGTTCATAACTTACCTTATTTTGGTGATTGTAAAAAGGTTCCTCTGAGGCCTAAAGTATTTGGAAATCCTAGGAGGATATCAAACCGTTTATAACTTAAATATATTGATCCCTAAGATATGGCTTGTCTTTTAATGATCATTGCATTTAGTGGACTCCATTGCTCAAATAGGTTGATAGGTCCTTAGATGAGGTTCCTTGGTTCTTAGCCCTCATATTCTACAATAAGTCATTACCTTGAGCAACGATCTCTTCAACAACTAGTCTATGGATCAATTTCTTGACATAAGCTCACAAACAAGGTTTAAGTTGTCCAACCTTGATAGGATTATTCATGACAAAGTTATGAGTTTAATCCTTGATGACCTCTCCCTTAAACTTTGCCTTTAACCTCCTTGAGCTTAGAGGCGAGTTTGGAAATTGGAGCAAATTTAAAAGATTTATCAAATACAAGTCAATTTGTTGTGCACAAGCTTAACCCTTGATGGCCACCTAAAAAATTTATGGAGCCTCAAGCATAAGCAAAAAACGTGGTTGTTGAAGGTATGCAACATGTGGAAGCCTACATTGGAACCTAATAAACTAGGGTTTATACAGTCTTAAATAGTGGGGATCTACCTATAGATAAGAGGCTCACTTATCTAGGTATTTAGAATTTGTAACATCCCTACCATTGGCATGTTAACATGTTGAAACACATCTTTTAACTTGGTCCCTTACTAAGTCTGTTAAGGGTTCAATCATGTTTTTATGTGGTCAAATCCTCCATGCAACTATCTATTGAAAAGTTTCACTCTTGGGAGATAGATTCCCTTGGGTTGTAGAGTTCTAGTTTTCTTGGTAATCTAAGTGGACATACACCACTTACAATAACTTATAAACTTTTGGGGTAAGGCCCCATGTGATATGAGTAGGAAGCCACTTGGTGTACCTCCTATAGAGTCAACTTGATCTAGGTTGTCCCAGAGGTTAGAGGGTAGGCTATGATATAAGGATCGTTATGTGGTTGGAGAGACAAGATAGCAAAGGAAGAATTGACCTCTTCATCATATGCATTAGACTGATAAATTCTCGATCTTAGCTCTTGTTATCTCGAAGACAAAAAAACCACATAAACCCAACAACAATAGTTGGGAACTTATTCCTATGGAGGTTGAACCCACTTATTATGTTTGGAGGCCAACCCCTAATGATCACGACGAGCGATCATTGAATACTATCTCCTACTTGTTGTTGCTTGATTTTTCAATGTTTTTGCTCAAACACAAAACCTTAAGTTTATGATTATGTTTCCTAAACTTATATTTGTTTGAGTGATAAAATCGTGTTTATTGATTTGTAAATCTTACGAGTGTTAGATAAATTGACAACCCAATTTTCAAATTTTCTAGTACTTAAAATAACTAATTTATGAATCCCTATTTATTTATAAAAACAAACAACACAAATAGTATTTTATTAATGATCGAACAAAACATTTATTTAAAGAAATAAGGGATTAGATTAAACATCCATGGACCTCAAGAAGGTAATTAAATATAATTGTATATTTTTTTGTTAAGAACACGTGTTTCCTCCTTGGAGGTCACATGTTCAAATCCATAGGGGGTAGGGTATGTATACCTTCATAGACTTTAGCAGTCAAATCATTGCGCGGAGGGGGTCCCTTATCCCACAAACAAGGGGGTCTCATACAAAAATTTGGTGTTTGGCTTGGCCTTGACCTTAAAAATAGATTATTATTATTATTATTAAGACACCCCTTAGTCTAAACACTCCACAAGATATTAAGGATTTACTTAACTTATTATTGGTTTAGAATGTCAATTTCAAGTTCAAGGGTAGTAGTATGAGTGATAACAAAGAGGGGATAAAACTTATCCCATTTGAATTCAATCTTCGTTAAAGATATGTGATTTTTTATGGTCGGGTTAGAAGGGTAGGTATCTTCAGTGATAGAGATGTCCTTTGGAGTGTTTCAGGACATCTCAACCCTGAGTTGAGTAATGAGTTTTGTGTTACATGAGTCTCATCCAAGTAATTTTGACCAGTTACCAATTCCCCTAAATCTTACTAAAAAAAACAAACTCATTATTTTGAAAAATTAAGTATGTTCTATAAAACTACATAACCGCGACCTTAGCCTAAACATTTCACGAGAGATTAAAGACTTACATATTTTTAGTTTTAGGATGTGGATTTCGAAATCAAAATTTTGAAAAATTGAGTATGGTCTATAAAGTTATATGATGGTTTAAAATAATTTTTTATTTCTTTACCATCTTCAAATTTTATTTATTTATTTTTGAAGGTGGCGAAGTCTATCATATCTCATATGTCAATCGATAGTGAGGACATCCATCATTAGCTACTATTTGTGAATGCGGGTCGGGTTGACTCGTCACCTCTATTTAAGGAAAACCATGCCACCTGAAATAACTCGGTGGTGGTTTGTAAGGGGGCAAATTTTCACTCTTGCTAGATGCTTCTTGGTCTTGGACTGTTAACCTTATGTCCAAAGAAGAATAGTTCTTAGCTAATTGAACAATTTTAGGTTTTATTCCAATACCAAAAAGATGATTTTATCGTCCTATAATATTCCCAATATACCTACTATCCCCTATTCTTTATCATTGACAAAGCTAGACAAAAGTCATATGGTTCAAATATCCACTTAAATTTAACTTCATACATATAAAACTAAGTACCATACTAGCCCGATGGGTTAGCTCAAGTGGATAAGTGTCGTTGTTTGCTCGAATGAGATTATGGGGTCGAATCCCCAACCAAGAACTTGTATAGGACCTCATTTGATATCCCCACCAAATTAGACTTGTAATTAGGCCGAACAAAAAAAAACCTAGGTACCATACTCCATTACAACATTACCTTACCTTTTATAAAAAAATATTTTCAAATTATAAAAATAATAGTTATTTATTTTTCTATGTGAGATACACATCATTAATGTAAAAGTCTATATGCAACATCGTCATCGATATCCACATATGACGTCATATACAGTTGGGGTAAAAGTCATTTTATATTCAATATATGACCTCATACATGGTTAAGCAAAGGTCGATTCATATTATATTAATGCTCACGAGCAAAAGGTAGTTGGTCCATGGCCCATATTTTATCAAACACAATGTATGATTCCTTAATCATTTCAAGATCTCCTCCACTAGCCTATTTAATAATATGAACCTATAGTTTCTATAAACTTTTTGTATGGGAAAATGTTAATAAAAATATGATTGTGAGATTTGGTTTTATTTTGTTATTTAAATAATTAGGTGTGTGAGATTTGGTTTCATTTTGTTATTTAAATAATTAGGTTTATATTATTTAAATAATTAGGTTTATAGTGGTTATATATTTATTTTGTAAAAAATGTTAATTAGGTTTATGTGGTTATGGAATAGAGTGTTATTTTTCTTATCTAATTTCTATTTCAATTAATGATAAGTTTATAATGAGTATATTGTTATAAAAGTTTTGAACCTGGCATTGTTTATTAAAAAATTTAGAATTTATCCTAGATACCATTATATTTCATTAAAGTTATTCAATTATATAAAAATTCTATTTCATAAAAGTTATTCAATTACATAAAAATATCAATCTACAATGGTCTAACTGTTTTACTTTTTGGTTCTTTTCACCCAAATCATGTGACATAAATATGTACGAAGTCATAATTTTCTGTTGTTTAAATTACATTTTTAGATGTTGAAATGAATTCAACTTGCCGAAAAACCCCCAAAACACTCTAATTATATATAATTAACCACTCAAATTTACAAATCTAACAATTTCTTACTAGATTTTAGACAAAATTAAACAAAATTAACATCCCAAAAAAAAACTAAAACATAAAACGATTAAACTAAAACTATATATAATCTTAATATGAATTCGCTAACAAAACCATGAACCTTAGTGGTGACTGAGCTCTATAATTTTAATTACTTAAATGATTTAACCTAAAATATTTAGGTGGATGCGAGAGTTCAAGCTTGTCCGTATATTTTCCACTATGAGCGTTTGTATCTTTGTCAAAAGAATATGCAACCAATCCTGAAACGAAAAATAAATATTTCCAACTCCACATATGATTATTGTTTAATAATAAATGTACTTTTTGTATTTTAATACATATAAAATGTATTTTTTTCAAAATGTTTCCTTTTAATACAATCAAACATCGACAGGACAGGTAAGAATGTTCTTTTTAAACTTTTTAATATATCATTAAAAATCTTTATAAATTATAGAATGTGGAAAGTGAAAAGTCAATTCTTTAGGTATGACTAAACTTGCGGTAGTTGAGTATATCAAAATATGCTTTTAGGTACTTGTGGTGTCTTAGAGTATGACATTTGAGGTGTTCTCTCCTTTTTAGGTAGCCTTGGTTGGTTATGGTTTGAATTCTTTTTGGTTCAAGTGTGACCTTAGTTTTATATATTTAAATTATTTCTTTAGATAATTAATAAATTTTATTTATTTATATTTTATTTTCATTAAATATGTTTTATTTTTAAAATGGTATTTTAAATAAAATATGTTAAAAAAATAAATTCATAGGATAAATTTATATAAGTAATTATTAAAATGATAATTAAATAATATAGTAGTTATGTTGTAACAATGTCATAACTACCTTCTTAATGATATAAAATGGAATCAACTTCATTAATTATTTGACTTCATTGTAATACAAGTATACATGTGACCTTTTTAGAAAAAACATATACTTTTAACTATTAAACTCATTATTAAAATTGGTCCCAATGCTTATGCAAGCAACTTTTTTGATATGGAACTCGAGTATATTGGTTTTTTTGGCGCCTTTGAGAGATTTGAATCTGGTTTTCATGACAGACCACTTGTATCAGCTGTATCATCCTCAACGACCACTTACAGAACTTGGCATCCTCTCTGGTCATAGGACTATGAGTAGTTTCGTTCGGCATCAGTCAGGCTTTTTTTAGGCGTTATTTTGGCCACCCATCTCGTGGAGAAGACTCATATGCCCACCTAATGCCCGTTCTGTATACTTTTTCTTCCTTATCAACCGGTCTCCGTTTACAACTGATACGTCTTTTGAGCAGTTTGTCATCCTTTCTGAAGCCAAAGATTGAGCCTCTCCTTTCTTGCCTTGAGATTCTCAATAACAGACAGCCAGACACAAGGAAGGTCTACTCACTTTGCCCGGATAGGTTGGAGTAAGGTTTTTTATTGTGCCTCACCGACTACAACTTCGTTTCTACTTAGATTAAAGCTATGTTTATGTAACTTGAGTTTACTGTCCTGAATAGTGGAAGCTGACAGGGGGGACAGTCTGGGAACATGGCC